>CM019148.1:246073601-246102013 GCA_009733165.1 Naja naja
TCTGGGAGGAGGTTGGAGTAGCAGAGCATTTCAATGGCCTTTTAGTTCTTGGATCCCAACTTGTCCAGTCCTTGGACTAGATAACCAGCCCCAAGGGAGATGTACCATAGATGACTGAGAGTAGGGGAATGAGACATTGTAGTAATTGTTGCTGTTTTGAAATGCAGAAATCAATTTGGAAAATCTATCAGTTGTGTCTGTGGATCTGTTGTGTTCATATTTTTATAAGATGGAGCAGTACTGTAGATTTTATACAGTCCTTTAAAAAAGCCACCAAACAAAATTTGACACAAGAAATGAAACTTCCTTGTAACTCCTTTAGGTCTCTTGAAAAGAGTTGGCTTGCTGGGTTCACACAGCCATTGCTTATTGTGGTTTGTTAAATTTTAAGACATTATGGGAATGCTTAGTCAGAAACCATAATTTACCCACTTCAGTAACCAGTTTAATATGCTCAGCCAAAGCCAAATAACCTCCTTATGGCTTAATACAATGTGTGATCAGAAACAGAAGAAGCCTCTGTTTCCAGTCCAAATCTGATTATGGAATTTAAAACTATGGAGAAAAGTGACCAGCAAACTCTCTGCTAGAAAAATATAAGGTCACCTTCTATTATGAGGATCTTCAGATCTACAGTGATCATTGTCATCATAACTTTTTTGGTTATGAGTAAAGTAGCCCAATACATATATAGAAGATACAGAACTGTAGGTTGGATGGTCTTATTAAATTAACAGATGCTCTCTGATATTTATTACCTTGGACCAAAAATTGCACCAAGAGCAACAGAAGGCATCACTTACGCTCCAGAGAGAACTCTGATGGAGGATACTTCCTTGCTGCTCCATCCCATGGCTTGCAATGATGGATAATCATCAGTCAGCTCAAACTTGTAACCTTGGAAGTTCTCTGACTCATACAGAGTCACTCTGCTGTCATTATGATTCTGCAACATAGCATGAAGATGTCTCAGAGGAGGAATAAACACAAGCAAAAGAGATCACAATGACTTTTCCAAGTCCATCTTGTACTTGTAGGTATTTTTGGGATGCCTCTCCAAAGAGGCATGTTGGTGGCTCCCAGATCTCTTTCCATCTTTCCTTGAGATGGATTGCTTCCAGATGGGGCAAACACGGTTCATGCTTATTGCTTTGACTTTGTCCTGGCTCTCCGCTTCCTAATATGTCCTTCAGTGTGTTGGGATCTCAACTCTCAGAGTTCCCAGGCAGAAGCCTCAATGACTATACTGGCTGACAGTTACTGTCCTAGAACACATCTGGGAGAAGCAGGGTTGGAGAAGGCCATATCCTTACTTTGAGACTGGCCCCTTATTTTAAAGCTTTCTGCCTCCTATGTCAAACAGTGCACTATTAATTGCTTTGCTGGGTCAGGACCAATTGTGAGGCTTATCTAACCTGCCAGTCCAATAGCAGTTGCCAGATGCTTTCAGGGGTTCATAACTTAAGTGGACGATGGTGATGGTGATTGTTATTCTCATTCGACAACATTTAAAACTAAAACCAAGCTAAAACCAAATAAATCACATTATGGCTTAGTAGTGGGATTATAAACCCTGTCAATATTGGGAGGGGGGAAATAAAGTTCCTTGGACATAAACAATTGCATCAGCTACCCCATGACTTTCTTTATTCTTTCTTTTCATCTTTGTTTCCTTCTCCCCTCTTCTTCTATTAATCTCTCTTTATTTTCTCCATCTATTTCAGTGGCCCTCTAATAGCTAGATATTGCAGAATTAATGAAAAGGAAGATAAGGGCTTCTGAATTGTAGTTTAGACTGTGTATACATAATGCGCTATGCCCAAGATGTGAATCCCTAGCAAATTAACTCACAGTTCATTTACTACATTTACCCATCATCTTATTAATCTTCTGGACTTATGCGATTCTTTGTACCCAAAATGATCCATAGAGACCAGGTTCAGACAGCATACTAGAGTAAAATTGACTAATGTATGGGGACTGCTTATTTTTGACTTCTAAATTAAGGTCACCGACTCTCATGTAGCTTAACTCTGCCTTGTCCTTGGATAACAACTTGTGTTTTATAACCAGATAGTCCTTGACTTACAACCATTCACTTAGCAAACCATGAGAAGTTACAGTGGCACTGAAGAAGGTGACTTACGGCCAGTCCTCACACTTACCATCATCATAGCATCCCCACGCCTCACGATCAAAATTTAAGCGCTTGGCCATCAGCCTGTATTTACAATAGTTGCAGTCAATCTGCAACCTTCCCAGCCAGCTTCTGACAAGCAAAGTCAATGAGAGAAGCCGGATTCAGTTAACAACACGATTCACTTACCAATGGCAGTGATTTGCTTAACGAACATGGCGAAAAAGGTCGTAAAATCGTGGCAACTCACTCGACAACAGTCTTGCTTAGGCAAGGAAATTCTGATACCTCCTGGTATGTCCTGGACATAAGTCAAGGACAACCTGAATTCTCTCCAAGCAGCTACTGTGAATTTCTGTCGATTATTGTGAGTGTGTGGGCATGGAAACATCCGATAAACTACTTCTCAGGATAATAACAATAACAACAACAACAACAACAATTACTGGGAACATCAGGTTGAGAAGGTTCTGGAAAATGAAAAAGTCAAGATCTTGTGGGACTTCAGAATTCAGACGGACAGGCATTTGGCCCACAATACACCTGACATAACAATAGTTGAGAAGAAAAAGGTTTAGTTCATTGACATTGCAATACCTGGTGATGCACGAATTGTAGACACGCAGCAAGCAAAAATCACAAAATATTGGGACTTACAAATTGAAGCTGAGCGATTTTGGAAAAAGAAATCGTGTGTTATCCCAATTGTAATTGGAGCCCTTGGAGCAATACCTAAAGGGCTGCCTCGCTATTTGGAAATCCTGAATTTATCAGACTTGAATACCCTGATTCTACAAAAAACCACCCTCCTTCGAACAGCTTATATCCTCCAATGCTACCTGAACAGTTCCTAGGTCCTTGGTTAGGACTTGAGCTATTGAGCTACCAACCAGCCCCAAGGGCTGTGAATCTCACTAAAGATTATATAATAATAATAATAATAATAATAATAATAATAATAATAATAGAAGCCCCAGATATTATATGAAGAAAATGCCATCCAACATTTCAAGGGTTTAGGATTTGTAGGATCCCAGGATCCCAAGAATCTAAGGGGTTAAAAGCTGGCATCATTTTGTCTCCTCTTCCTTCCATTGCACATCCCTGCAGCCTGAACTCCAAGTGATCCTGCCAGCCGAGAAGGAGATGCTATCTGGCAGTCCTTTATTAAAGTGCGGCCCTAATCTGACTGGTTCTTATTAAAGCCCACAGATGGGGGACGTGCAGAGATTTTAAAGCCCAGTTTAGAACCGAAGCAGCTGCTTTAGAGATGGAATGATACGTGGCTGGCTATAGCTTTGTGGCAATCAGTGTTATACATTCTGACTCACACACACACACACAAAACTCTCCATTATCCTCTTTAAAACCCTGACAGATAACGCTCTGGCCCATACCGGTTGCTGGCTTCGGATAACTTTGTAATATAAGGCTGGTCTTTTTAAAATCTTTCATCTAAAATCAAAGTGCCTAATTTACTTGTTTGTCTTCCACTCAAGACTAGTATGAATGCATTTAAAAATTTCCCAAAAGGTGACCTTAGCCTCCACCCAGTCATCTTTTAGGATGGGCAAATTTGGACAGGATTAATACAACGCAAGGCAAAAATCTGATTGGCTAGTTTTGGGATACATGTCAGTTCTCAGGCTGTAAAAGCAGCAGTAGGAGAACTTCCTATCAGACTTGCAGGATTCTTTTAATGTAGATTTACAGTAAAGTAGAATTAGTTTACCTGGCCATGTTTCCTGTCTGGTCTGCCTAGACAGGCTGCCATCAACCTTGCAAGTCTAGTACTCTTGTACAAAGAGAGGAATTTCAGGAATGGCCGCCTAACTTCAAGGAACTCTGCCATGTGCCAAGCACCTGAGCTGCTTTGTTGCAACACCAGCAGAAGTGGATTCACAAGTGATCTCTTTGCAGAATGCCATGATATAACTAATGCAACAGAGCTGGGGCAGAGTTTGATGTGAGACTGAATATGTTTATAAAACAGGCAGGCCCCGTGGAGTTTCCCACTGATTGCACCAAGGTGACTTTTGTGCTAAGCTTGCAAAAAAAAAAAAAGCAGCAGCAAAGTGGGCAATATTGTTCATTGAAGGCAACAAACTGGTGCAGGACAACTTATCATGATTTTAAATTCAGAAGACACGTTGGGCATTCCCATACAGAGAATCATTGCTAGGAGAGAGATCTGGAAGCTCAAGCAGGGACAGAGGAGACTAAGGTCATATATTTGGAGTTTAAATTACTTGCTGGCAATGCAGGGTAGAATGACTTAGCTCTGATTGATCTGGGGCTGGCTGACGACCTAAGACAGAAGTCTTCAAACTTAACAGCTTTAAGACTTGTGGACTTCAACTCCCAGAATTCCTCCTCCAATCATGTTAGCTCAGGAATTCTGGGAGTTGAAGTCCACAAGTCTTAAACTTGCCAAGTTTGAAGACCCTTGCCCTAAGAGATGAGCTGATGAGGCAAAGCACCCCAAATACCCTGGAAGAGCTATATTAGCATTGTGTACTGATGGGCTGCTGACCAGAAGAGTTAAGGCAGGGAAGGGACAGTAAGGGGAAAAGAACCCACAGCCCATCTCCCTCCAATGGCTTCCTTAGAATCCAGCATGGGAGAACGCATGCAAATCTGAGCAGCCAAGGGCTCCCTGTCATCAGGAGAGAAGCAAAGAAGAAGGGATCAAGGACTATGCTTTTACTGTGGGGTCCCAGGACATACAGCCAGATAATGCCAGGTGAAAACATCAATGAAGTTCCATCAAGCACAGCAACCAGATGCAGAACTTGTAAATCAGCAAAGCACATAGCCAGCAAGTGCCCAGGTTGCTCTGAAGCAGCACTTCAAGGAAACTTCATTAGCCTGCCCGCCCCGCCCAAGAACTCTGAAGAAAACTCTCCACGATTTGAGGATAGTTCAGATAGTCAATAGAAGACAAGCATATTTAAATACTGTTATTTTAGA
Source organism: Naja naja (assembly GCA_009733165.1). Taxonomy (NCBI): domain Eukaryota; kingdom Metazoa; phylum Chordata; class Lepidosauria; order Squamata; family Elapidae; genus Naja; species Naja naja. The sequence continues at coordinate 246,078,709 of CM019148.1, forward strand.
TTCCAAGCAGAGAGTGGAATTTCTGTTGTTGTAGAGCAGGGGTCTCCAAACTTGGCAACTTTAAGATTTGTGGACTTTAACTCCCAGAATTCTCCAACCAGTGCATGCTGGCTGGGGAATTCTGGGAGTTGAACTCTACAAGTCTTAAAGTTGCCAAGTTTGGAGACCTCTGTTGTAGAGTGTGGGGCAACCACTGATTTCATAGATATAGAAACAATATAGAAACTAAAGTTGCATACTCAAGCTACAGACAGCCCAATAATAGTTGAGATGATGATTGATGGACAGCCACTAAGAGCAGGGCCAATTCTGCCGCTCATGGCTCCTGTGCAGTTTAGCATCCAAGACCACACAGAGTTGATAATGCTCTATGCCACCTGCCTCCTTCAACTGCCCACCATCTTGGGGATAGAGCTTCAGCTTACATGTGAAGTTGGGCCCAAGTGACCCTCTCATTCTGCTCCCCTAAAATGCCCGCAACATTGCTTGCAGGCAACGGAAGCTTCTCCTCCACCTGGCTCCAATGTAGAACAAACCAGAAAAATATGCAGACTTTGCAGATATGTTTGGAGAGGAAGAGACAGCTCCGCTACCCAACCCCTCCCAATCAGGCATGTAACTGCATCATCAATTTGAAGCCTGAAGCCCAAGCCCAGCAGAGACAGCATTCCATTTCTACCTGCAAATTAGCTATTTTCAAGGAACAAATTAGTATGCAATACTCTTTCATGCAGTTATTTTTCTAAAAGATCAATTCAGTGCAGCGTTTGCCCCCATTCCCCCCATGTTTTGAACTTCCCTTGTCTGGTGGCCCTCTTTTTAAACAAAAAGGCTCCTTTTGCCCACGGGAGAAGTTCAGGATGGTCCTAAGTATTTAAAATACTTTCGTATTTTAAAGAGCACTCACGGCACATCTGATAGTCCGGAAGGAGAGTAGATGCTCAGTCCTATAAGCACTATTTCCACTCCAGGCCTCCCAGTGTGGGTAGTCTCCTTTCTCCAAAATGAATTGCTGTCCTTGATATTCAGGATACTCAAAGCCTATCCAGCTGCGGGTCAAGAAAAGAGAGAGAGAAAACTATGAGGACATGTGGTTTCATATTCTAAAATCAAACTCAAATTCAGCTCCATCTTAATAGCCAACAAAAAGTTATGGAAAAAGGTACATGATATATAGGACATTTCTCCCAATTTCTCTTCTGCAGTAATTATAACAAATGCACTTTTTAAAAAGTTTTGCAAATATTATTTGGTGAAGCAAGTATTTGCAGTGCCTCCTTTTAATATAACTACCATGTAAAAACTTACATGTTCTTTAAGAGTTAAAAAAGATCGGACAGCCTACTTTCTACATAAGTGATCATCTTCTCTGCAGCACTGTGATTGCTGTAAATATCATTTGATGTTTAGAGTAAACATGGAAGTTGCTTTGCAATCAAGCGAACTATTGTCCTTTCAAACCTACATCGATTCTGATTGCCAGCAGGGTTTTAAGAATTCAAGCAGTTATTTCAAATTAATGACCTCTCACCCAGGTGCAAAATATTAAGCCTGTGACCCTTGCATGTAAAGCAGGTGCTTTACTACAGAATTACACTTTCCCTCACTTTGTGAAACTCCTTGGTAGGATTTATCTGCTATTTATTTCCCTTTTAAATAGCTTGTTTATGGAAGTACTTAATGCAGAGTACCAAAGCAAACATAACCTGGAAAGATAATTCATATTTTGACTTTGCTATCTACAAATTGTTCATTAAAACTGTTAAAGAATTAACATTTTCTCAAAACACACAGGATCATATTATCCTGTAAACAGCTCTGTGGTTTCCAATGATTCAATACTGTTTAGAGCAATTAAGCAATGTATAAACAATACACATGTGATATTTAAATACATCTGTATACCTCTATACCTCAAACAGAGTTTTTTAAAGGGTCGATGGCAGAGTAAGATATCTAGGAATTTAGTAAGCAAAAACACAACTCGCTGTTAAAATTTGTAGCAGTGCTATCTTTTATGTCTGATTTCTTAAGATTTCCTTCCATCAATCAATTAAAACTGTAATTTCCTCATCAGCTTTAAAGATGACTATTTATTTATCCATACTCCATGTGAAAGTACATGGAGATTCTCAGAATCAACTGAAAAGACTGTAAAGGTAATGTAATTGGCTGAGATGGCAAAACTGACTGCTCTAATTTAAAAAAAAAGACTAGTTTTGTTTCCATTTGGAAACCACTCATCTGGATTTTGTACTCAAAACTAAAAAAAAATGAAGCTTTGATTTTAGATTTTGATGGCCAGGATGACTTCGCTATTATAGAAATGGCTTGAAACATTTAGAAATGTAAAGCAAAAGGTTGAAATTGTAACCCTTTTTGTATTCTACTGTCCTGAAAAAGTGGGAAGCAATTATCTTTCTGCCCCCCCCCACTTCTTTCCTCTTTAGCTTTCCTAATTTTGTTTCGGTTTTTACTTTATCTCATTATAAACATTTAAAACCAGAAGCTTCTGTGAGCTTCCCAATGTACACCGTGAGCTGCAAAAACGCTTACGGGCCATTTTCCACTTTGATGGAGCGAATCTTGCGGAAACCACGTTCCATGGCATTGGGGCATTCCATTATGAATTCGGAACGCTTCCCCTGGAAATTTTCTTCTTCCCAGACAATGATCTTGAATTGCCCCGAGCTCTCCATGTGGCTGGTCATGGGTAGATCTTTGGCTGTGGAGGTGGAATAGGATGGTTAAGAGTACATTTGTAGAGCATCTGGAGATTGCATGTGTAGAAGGGGAGAGATGCATATGTGTGAGTCATATTTGTCCCTTCTGGCAAAGCCCCTCAACTATGGACCAAGATGTCAAGGAGCAACAGTGGCAAGCATTATGCAAAATTGCCAAATAGGGAAGAGGAAGACTTAGGGAACATCTGAGAGGCTGAGAAAAGGAAAAATGTTCAAAACTTTGTTTTTTAACAGAACAGGATTGTATGACTACTGGGTGAATTGCAAGCTGAAGGATAGAGCAGGTAAGTGGTCTTCCTTCTCATCTATTTTTCTTCTCCCTTTAAGTTGTTTCTCTTTCTCCCTGACCAGTCTACATAATGGAGCATGATTTTCTACTTGCCATCCATAGACTGAAGTCACACAGGTGGTAATTAAGAGTGTGACACCAAAGAAGCCCTTAATAGATTCATTCATTGGATGACATGGCATCTCAGCTCTTACACATTATGCAGTCTTGTATACTGTCATGCAAGGCATTTTTGTGTTCTAGACTAAACCATGATTTACTGATTATGCCACCATTGGCTGGATTCAAACATAATGCTTAGCCATAAACAGAGAATTAGAACGTAAGTGATGTCACACAATACACCAAGACAGAAAAACTATATAACAGCTTACTGTGATGCTATGCATTCAGCCATAAAGACATACACATACAAACAGCAATTATATTAGACAGGAAAGAGTGTCTTACCCCAAGGAGCATGTTTAGGAGTATTATTCAAGAGCAACATGTCAAAAAGTTGGCATTAATTAGTATCAAAATTGCTAGCATTCATTCAATACTCTTAGCTAGATCTACTGAAGAATTAGTGGTTATATTCACACAGCATGCCTTAATCTTGTTTAAGGGTTTAGTATGTTGCAAAGATAGCCTGAACATACAGTAGACCATAGTATTTGGACAGGGGCATTTTAATTTTCTGAATTGGGCACCAAATGCCTTCAGCAATCACTAATCTTTCTTTTAATTCATAAATCCCTGATCTAGAGGAACACCAGAGGATTCTGGAATAGGAGGAGCCTGGCCAAAGGGAATTCCCAAATTCAAGGAATTTTCTCTTGCCTCCCAATTGCATAAGGCGAGCTGAAGCCCAGAGCCTTTACCAGGTCGCTACCCTGGTGTCACATTTGCACCCGCGCAATTCTATACACGCCTCCCGATCCTAAGTGTATAGTACACATTTGTGCACGCGCAGATAGTGTAGGCATGCGCTCAAATGTGTGCGCCCACACACCTGCATATCTCGGCGCTCCGCTTCTTCTCTCTCTCTCTGTCGACATAGTCTAACAGCCCTGCTGAGAATATGCGAGACGCGAAGAATTAGAAAGGAAGGTGAACGCGAAATGCCATCGGACCCCAGTCGGCCTCGAGGTCGAGCCGTCCAGTTGCGAAAGAGGCTCCCCCTTGCATTCCGACGGCAGCATCCTGCCCCAAGCCAGCGAAGAACAGGAGCAGCAACCATCCAGCGCCGGCGCCTCCAAAGGGCTTCTAAGGCAATCCAGGCCAAGAAAGCGCCACATCTCGGCGGGGCGCGCTGATCCTCCGCCGACCGACCAACTGCAGACTTAACGTCCCAGAAAAGCCACCGCCACCACCATTCACCACCAACCCCACCCCACCCCATTGCAAAAGAGCGCTTCCCAAACCCAGGGAAGGCGGGCGAATCCTCAAAAAAGAGTGCCAGGATACCACCCCCCCCAAAGCAGCGCACAGGGACTTACCGTTGGCGGAGCAGACAAGGGTAAAGATTGGAGATAGGGGGCTGGAGGTCCCCGGCCGCATTATATAGCCTGGCCTGGCCAAGTGACAAGGGGAGAGCACAACAGGTTGCGCTGAGTCAGCGAGGGGCAACTATGGGTGGGCGGTCGGCCGGGCCTGTCCATACCTCTTGCCCATCCTGGCGAGATGCCTCGCCTCCCCGAGGCCCATAAAGGGATGAAGCGGGCATGTTAGCTTAGCAGTCGAAGAGCGAAAGATAAAGGCCCTGACGCACCGATTCCCTTTCACCTCGGAACAAAGGCCAGCTCAGCTGGAGGATTAAGCTCGCCGCCCTTTTCCCAGGCCATTGCGCGGGAGGGACCGGCCGGCCTTCCAAAGCGCAGGGGGAAACAGCCTGTGGCGCCGCCGTCGTGAGGCGAGATTAGCACTGGGCCTCCCTCGAAATGGACGCCCTTTTCCTGTCCCCCTTCAGAAAGAGTCGCGCTTAGCGAGTACTTCGAGGACACCCACCCCCCATGAATTATCTGGGTTACTATTTAGCAAAGGGGGAAGGAAGCTGGCCTACTTCGACGGCTGCTTATCTTTTTAGGACCCACTAGAGGGCATAAAAGGGCAGGGATTGTACATGGAACTGCAATTGAGGCGACTGGTTGGCAGTTATTTCCTAAGAAATAATTAAAACTTCATTTTCTCTTGTGGAGTTCTCCCTAATGATAATTCCCAAATACATGTATATTAGGGTGGGTTATTTCCGCTGCAGACCCCCCACTGTTTACCTCTATTCTGGCAGCCTTCCAATTCTTCTCTCAGATCTTTTGAAAAATGTATGCCTATAGGCCAGATATTGTGCTTTGGGTGATTTTGTGCAGCATTTTAAGGAATTTTAAGTGTTTTAAAAATTACAATGTGTCCGAAATTTGATCTGATCAAAATAAACCTGAAATAAATTCAAGAAGATATCAAGCTAATCAGGTTTTTGCCCAAGGAAATAAAGTAATATCTTTTAACAAACTTTGATCGATTCTTCTATTGAAATATATTTATATATTATATCAAGCTTATAGTAATTATAGTATAGTATATATTTATAGTGATTAAGCTAGAATGGGACACTTTTTTTTAATTGCCCAACCTTAGTGAGCTGCTTTATGCATGAAAATGGCATGTCAAATAATTCTGAGTGCATTATAGGAGACCTATGTTAATCTATTTGAGCGAGAGACTAGTAGCAGCTTTTTCAAGCTCAATTTTAATAAATTTGCTCATTGGAAAAGCCACCACCAGAAGCCCTTTGATTTTTGTTTAAACGCTGAGTACATAAATTTAAAACAGCATTTTTTTTAAAGTGTTTAAGCTGTGTATTTGTTTAACCTCTTTAATGGGATGAAAAGGTGAAAAAATCCAATTCCTGAACATTTTATGCCCCTGGGAAAAGGCTTATGCATTGAACAAAAATAAAGGTTCCCCAAGGTGAGGCACAAAGCGTGGCAGATAAAGAGAAGCACTATACAATGTAACTCACACTGCTTTTTTTCTGGGATTTCCTGCCTGATTGTTTAGGACTACATTTGTGCTACTGATGTACTTTATTTGGGGCCTCTTGCATGTCCTCTTTGTGTCATTCTGTGCTTTACCTATTCACAGGCTGTCCATCACTTTATGAATATGGATCTGTCCATCATTTTTAGGAATGTGGATTTGCTCTGAATTGCGCTTCCACCCAATAAAACGCCAACATCACATGGAAAAGAGGACTCGAATCATAGCGAGGTTGTGAATTCGTTTGCTATCAAGAAAAAGGAGGTGGAATGAAAGAAAGAAAAATACTTGTTCTCTAGCATCTTTTGCCTGATTCAGTATCTGAAGATGTTGGAACATCTAGAGGTGTTTGACTTCAGTATAATTCTTAGAACCTTTAGCAAATCCAATCTCTGCTGGAAATTGTGGGAGCTGAAAAGTCTACATTTTACAGATTGTGAAAAGCTGCTTGGAGAACAATTGTTCCATTGTGGCTACTTAATGTTATCTCCAAGATATTCTGAATCTAGCCTTGCACCTGCAAATCTTTTCTTTCTGATAAAGTTTTCACTCTCCCTGATTATGTCAGGGCTAATCATTACTTCTTCCAGAGATGGAAGAGTCTCATTTGCTGGAGGACTTAAACAGGCTGGATGACTATCTGTCATGAATGGGACAGTTGTGGACTCCTGCAGTGAAGGTTGGACTAAATGTTCTCTGCATTTACTTCCTATTTTTACATAGTTTGATTCTACTGTGTAAGTCCAACCCAATCTACACTGCAGGAAAATAGAATGTTACACTCAGCAGAAATAGTTTAGGTGGACCTCATTTAGTGACCACAATTAGGACTGAAAATCAGTCATTATGAAACTACAAGTGTGCTTATTATCTTGCTTCAGCTTTCCTTTGCTTTACAGACTTACAAAAGGTCATGAATATGAGGATTGGTCATAAAGTTACTTTTTCATCACTGTTGTAGCTCTGAATGGTTGCTAAGCAAGGATTATTTGCAACTGCATTTTTCACTAAAAACAATGTCAGGATAATTTGGATTTACATGTTAAAGAACAGCCAATTTGGTCTACTGGTTAAGGCACCAAGTTAGAAACCAGGAGACTGAATTCTAGTCTCACCCTAGGCACAAATTCACTTGGGTGATTTTGGGCCAGTCACTGCCTCTGAGCCCTAGGAAGGACCCAATGGCAAACCACTTCTGAAATCTTGCCAAGAAAACGGCAGGCACTTGTCCAGGAAGTCACACAAGCCAACACTGTCTTGAAGGCACACATTCCACACCCCCAAACTGTGTTAAAGGGCCAAGCTACTTATATAATCTTTATTTTGCCCTTCCTATTTCACTGTCCTTTATGCTTATTGTTTGGCATGACTGACTAAAAGACTGAGTTCACGCTTTGTGTTAAGCTATTGTGTACTTTGTTCATTAGCTTAGTATAGGGGTGGGCAAACTTTTTGACTCGAGGGCCGCAATGGGTTCTTAAACTAGACGGAGGGCGGAACAAAAGCATGGATGGAGTGTTTATGTGAACTAATATAAATTCAAAGTTAGATTACTTCACGTAGCCTTTCTGGGAGAGCAAGAGAACCCTCCGCTCTTTTGGCTCTGTGGGCCGGATAGAACAGCCGAATGGGCCGGATCCGGCCCCCGGGCCGTAGTTTGCCCATGGCTGGCTTAGTACCATGTATCCATTATGCCTTAGCATTTTATGCAAAACAAGGCATTATGGCTTGTTGAAGAAACTTATCACTTAAAAATCCTGGGTTAATGATTTTTTTCCAAAAAATAAGATTTACTTGGATTTATATAATATATAGAGAAGTCATGGATCAAATTACCACAAAGGCTGATTTCATATTACCAATTTTTAAGCTGTCATTTCCCCCACCTCCTCCACAGATCTTGATATTCCCTAGAAGCAGTGAAGCAGTATCTGTCTGCATCTGACCATCCTACCAATATTGATGAAAATGTTCAGCAGACGAAATATGTTTTGAATTTAACATGAGTTTTATAAATTTTAACTGATATAGTTTGTATATTACATGGAATTCATTTCACTTAATAAACTTCTAGGGCATCTACAAAGAACAAAATATTATTTACTTTGATTTACTTTCTTTTCTTTTATGACAGGCTGAATTATAATTTACAAGGCATAATTTCATTTGCTGAGCTGGGTAATGAGACCAAATCTTTTATTTCATTAAATGCGACCCAACCAATGAAGCAACTTCTTCCATATCTTGTGACTGTCCCCATAGCCATTTATACTGCACCTATAAATTAGATAGACTTTCAGTAAGGAAGTGAGGCAATAAGAAATGCTAAACGAGGTAAGGATGATCCTTGTCTAGATTCTCATGGCCAAAGGAGCTGGAAAAAGTACATGCTGAGTGCTACAATGAATGTTTTGAGCCCTTTGGGGCAATGTAGATTGTTTCCCACTTTCTTCCATGGGGAGCAGTTTTTCTTGAGCCCCATCTCCCCCTTCCCTCCTTGCCTGGAGCAGATGGAAGTAGCGCCAATCCCTGTTTATTTTGCCACCGGTTGCCCGGTGCGGTGTTTGCTCCAAAAGTTGTTTCCTGCTGCAGGCAGAGGCACAGCTGGGTTTATTTGCCAGGCCTGGTTGATTAGATCAGGAATCCCTCCTGCTGCTGCCCTTCGCTCTCTCCTTCTTCCCCATCTCATTTCACTAACTCGGCACCCAAAGGAAGAAAATGTAGAGACGAGAGGGATGTGATTTCTCCTATCCTGCCAGGGGCAGGGACAGCAGTGGAAGAAATACTGCCTTCCCTTGCGCCTGAGATAGTCAAGCCAGACATTCAAACTGTGTTTGCATAACCTGCTTGACCATGGTTAATGTAGCCACCATTTCTCCAGTTATCCCAATTGTCTCAAGTGTGGACAACATACTGAAATGGTGTTGACTAGCCCCTGTCCGCTATCTATGCTTCTAGTATTAAAGCTTTGCTGCCACTTGGATGGCTAGAGCCAGGCCTTCCTACCTGTTTTTTTTAATTCGCATTTGTATGCCGCCCTTCTCCGGAGACTCAGGGCGGCTTACAATCTTTGGAGCACAACCCAATGTGCTCAGCAATAGCCTTCATTCTATTGTATAGGCCTGCTTATTACTAGGGCTTTGCCCCAAGCGGCATTTTTACAAAGTCAGCTTATTGCCCCAACAATCTTGGGTCCTCAATTTACCTACCCCGAGAGGATAGAAGGCTGAGTCAACCCTGAGCCTGGTGGGATTCAAGCCTGTACTAATTGCAGGCAGCTGGAGCTAAGTGCTAGGGTTTAACAGCCTGCACCACCAAGGCTTGTTTGAGGCCTGACATATTCCCAGCACAACACTTTCCTAAATTCTCCTGTCTTAGCTATCTAATATTTCTTACCGGTGTAAATTTTTGGAAGAAAATTTAGACCAGGCTTGCCTTCATAGCCTTTGTTCCCACTGGCACCATTGGCTTGGATAAATGGGTGGATTCATGATGCTCTAGTAGGGAAAAGGTCTTAAGATTCTTACTTTGGTCTTTGCTTGGGCCTGTTTGAGGATTGTCCAGGTTGTTGATGATGTTAATATCCATCCAGTCATGTCCAACAGGCAATTCTATGGACCAGATCTCCCCCAATTTTTCTATCTTGCACTACTTCTTTGTGTTTTTCTATGCTGTGGCTGGTGTCAGCTTTGGTTACAATATCTCAAATAATGTAGAAGGGAATTTTGCTAACTATTCCCTTATTATAAGCCGAGAGAAGCAATATTTTCTGCTGCAGGTGGTCACTATATATTGTTGTTTCTGACAGCCTTATCTGTCTGGTGGCAATATCTAAGCCTCTCTTGTCCTTAATAAGTTTATCTTTTGCCTATCGTTTCTTTAGGCTCCAGTTTCCCTTCAGCTCTCAAAACTAGAAGACAAAAGGAAGTCATATCTAAACAATTTTAAACTGGAGGACAAAAACAACAGTGAAATGGAACAGATGCACAACTTTTTCAGCATCCTAATGCCAAAGGGCATTATTAACATTTGTGGGCGGTGGGAGCTGTAAAACAAATATGGTCACACCACACATGCAAGAATTTTTGTTCAGTTTTTACTTATGATTTGCCTATTTTACAGCTTATATTATTTTGTTCTGCTTCCCACATCAAAATCAGAGGTTTTATTCAGTAGGTTCTGACCAGTTCTGGAGAACCGGCAGCGGAAATTTTGAGTAGTTCGTAGAACTGGCAAATATCAACTCTGACTGGCCCCGCCCCCATCTATTCTCTGCCTCCAGAGTCCCAGCTGATTGGCTGGGTCTTCTTTTGTTGCCCTGCACAGGAGAATGGAGCTGGAAATCAGGTTAGTGGGGTGGGGAAGGAATGGAGATTTTACAGTATCCTTCCACTGCCATGCCCACAAAGCCACGCCCACAGAACCGGTAGTAAAATTTTTTGAATCCCACTGTTTTAGATGGCTCGTGCAGTCATAATAGGCAGGACATGGGTCAGGTACAACAGCTTTATTTAAACTTCAGAAAATGCAAGCTGCGAACATGCGGCAGGCGCCAGCTTTTATAGCCGGTGCTGTCCATCATTTCAGCCACTGACGGGACTTTATTTTTCCTGCTGGTGGCTGAGCCAATGAGTGGAGTCTTCAGCCGACTCCACTCTTTGGCCATATATAGGCATACAGAACACCCCTCCCCTCCTAGTCCGTACTCCAGCAATCAAGACCCACCTAGAGTATGTAGTCGCGTAGGTAGGCGGGGTTTCAATGGGCACAACTGGACCTGTGCACCTCATTCAATCCTGGGGCAGTGGCCCAAGCGGACGAGTCCGCCGCTGCTCCGGTTCCCACCAGTGGAAGCGTCTGGAACTCTTCCACCAGCATGGCAGGGACCGTCGAGCTTGAGGCCTCAGAAGAACACCGCTGGACTTCCTCAACTCATGGTAAGTGTGTCTGGTGCACTTCTGTGTTTTGGGCCTGTGTTGGGCTTTGCTCGGTGTTTGCGAGCCGGGCCTCCAGCTGATTGTCCATGCCCAGGACCCGGCCTCGGAGCTGGTCGATGTGCCGCTCCCAGACCAAAACATCCGGTATTCTGTGGGTGGCGAATAGGCATCTAAGCACCCTAATGGTTGCTTCGGATGTGGTGGATGGCATCAATGCAACCTCCAGCCATTTGGAGTACACATCTACCACTATCAGAAATGTTTGTCCTTGGTAGGGGCCTGCAAAATCAATATGTAGTCTAGCCCAGGGGGCTGTCAGTGTTTCCCACTTCTTGGGTTTGGCTGCTGGTGGTGCAGGCCTGGATTCTTGACACGGTGTGCAGGTAGCGACCCAGGATTCTATTTCTGTGTCCATTCCTGTCCACCACACATAGCTCCACACTAGAGCCTTCATGCGGACCACCACTGGGTGACCCTTGTGGAGATCATCCAGCATTCTTTTCCTTAGTGGGGGAGGGATGACTACCCAGTCCCCCCACAGCAGGCAGCTCTTCAAAACTGACAGCTCAGTTTGTCTGTTTTGATACGGTTTGAATTCCTCCCCTTGTGCCACCTGTGGCCATCCCCTCCACACCCAATTCAAAACCCACGCCATGATTTTATCATGGCCAGTCAGTCTCGTGATCTCTGACGATGTCATCAGTCCTGGCCGTATGCTCTCTGTCAGTAGGATTGTTGTGGAAGGTGCTGGGTCCTCGGCGGTCTCTGGGAGGGGGCAGCAGCTGAGGGCGTCGGCGTGAGTGATTGCTTTGCCCAGTCTGTGTATCAGTGTGTAGCTGTAGGCCACCAGGAACACAGTCCATCTCAGCATCCTGGGGGACAAATTGTTTGGCGTTGCTTTGTCGTCGGCAAGTATGCCCAAAAGTGGTTTGTGGTCCGTAATGAGGTCGAAAGGTCTCCCATAGAGGTATTCTTGGAATTGTTTGACTCCAGCTACCATGGCGAGCGCCTCTTTATCTATTTGGCTGTAATTCCTCTGGGTCTTGGACAGGGTCTTTGAAAAATAGGCAATAGGTGCTTCCATCCCGTTGGGCAGTCTGTGGCTGAGGACTGCACCTATGCTGTAGGGGGAAGCATCGCAGGTTAATGTCAATGGCAGTGTCTCGCTGTATTGTATGAGCACACTGTCCGATGTCAAAAGGTTCTTAATCTGTTTGAACGCTTCCGCTTCGCATTGTCCCCATGTCCAGCCTGCCATTTTGTCCAAGAGCCTATGGAGTGGCTCGGCGATGGTCGCTTTCTGTGGCAGAAATACATTGTAAAAGTTTAAAAGTCCCAGGAACACCTGTAGTTCTGCCTTATTTTGTGGGGTGGGGGCTTCCTGGATGGCTTTTAACTTTCCATTGGTGGGTCTGATGCCTGTGCCATCTATTAAAAATCCTAAGAACTCAACCTGCAGGACAGCTATTTGGCATTTTTCTCTCTTGAGTTTCAGACCCGCCTCCTGGAATCTCCCCAGGACTGCCCTTAGTCATTCCATTAATTGGGCCCTGTTAGTGGCTGAGACGATCACATCGTTGAAATAGGGAATGACTCCCGGGATGTTGTGCAGCAATCATTCCATGATGCTTTGGAACAATCCTGGGGCTATGCTCACCCCAAATTGGAGTCTTTTGCACTTAAAAGCCCCCCTGTGTGTGACAATTGTCTGCGCCTCAGCCGTGGCTTCATCAACAGGTAGCTGTTGATAGGCCTGTGCCAAGTCCAGTTTTGCAAATATTGTTCCCTGGCCCAAGGAATGCAGCAGGTGTTGTACAACGGGCACGGGGTAGGCGCTCTGCTGCAATGCCTTATTCAGGGTCTTTTTATAGTCCACACAGATCCTGATCGACCCATCTGGTTTCACTGGTGTCACAATGGGGATCTCCCACTTTGCGTGGTCCAATGGTTCCAAAAGCCCTTGGTCGATCAGCTTGTCAAGTTGCTCCTCAACTTTTGGCCTCAGGGCGAAGGGAACTCAGCGTGGCTTGAGACATATAGGGGCAATGGTGGGGTCTAAATTGAAAGAAATTGGGGTCCCTGTATACTTGCCCAGTTCGCCGTCAAAGACTGCACCGAACTCCCATTCTAGTTCTGCGATGTCTTCCTTCCAGTCTTGAGTAGGGGTCCCAGTCGCATGGACACCAGTGATGCCGATTTGGAGCGGTGAGAACCATTCCCACCCAAGCAGACTGGGTAGGCTCCTGTCTACTATAGTAAGCAGTAGCTTTCCACTGAATGCTCCGTAGTTGATGTGGACAGTCTTTTTTCCTATGACTGGTATTCGGCGGCCCTGATAGTCTCTTAATATAATGTCCTGCCGTTCCAGTTGGTTCAGCCGTAGGTTGGGTAGGATCTCCCTCAGCGTCTTCCAGGATACCATCAAAATGTAGGACCCTGAATCGACCTCCATCCAGCATGGTTTGTGTTTAATCTGTACCGTGGCCATCACTTTGTTGGCTTCATAAGCGTCGGTATGCCTCACCTCAGTTTGCACGTAGCCCTGAAAGTGAAGTGGGCCTCTTCTTCTCTCGCCTCTTCCCTCCTTTTGAATCTCCCACCAGAGGACTTTCAACCCCCCTTGGCAGCCATGATGTTGTGTGGGAGATGCGGCTCGCCGGCTTGGTTTGACCGCCATCTGTGCAGCCTGACAAACCTCTGTGATGTGCCCTCACCGGCCACATCTTCGGCATATGGTATCTTTGAACTGGCAAACTGATCGGTTATGGCTCCTGCCAGAACCGCTGCAGTCTCGCATTCCTGGTTTGCTGCTTGGTTTTCCGGTCCTCAGTTTGTACACCTCACCATCGGCCCTGTCTTCACTGGCTTCGGATTCCAACTCCGCTTGCCATGGCATAGGGTCAGTCTGGGTGGCATGGACCTTCCTGTTGCCCTGGATCCGTGCAGCCAAGTAGTCTGACGATTCCGCGGCCCTGGTTTCGTTGACTGCTTCTTGGAATGTTACATCTTCACGGGCGAGGAGCTTCTTCTGCAATGCGGGGTCCCTGGTGCCCAGGATGATCCAGTCTCTGATCATCCCTTCGGTGTCAGGGAACCTGCAGTTCTTCACTAGCCTTCTCAGTTCGGCGACTAATGTATTGATTGTTTCCCCGTCTCTCTGGCTCCGTGTATAAAAATCGTATCGACTGGTCAGGTAGGATGGGGATGGGCCATAGTGACTCCACAGGGTGCTCTGCAGCTCCTCCCAGGACACGGCCTGCAAATCATCAGCGACTAGGGCATCAGCCATCTCATATATTTTGACATCACAGTAGGTCAGGAACAGTGCCTTTTTCTGTGCATCGGGGGCATCCTGGAGTCCGTTTACCTCGAGGTGCAGGTTGAATCACCCCATATACGAGGACCATTTTTCCTTGGCCGGGTCGTAGGAATGGCCATTGGACGGTGAGCCAGGCAGGGAGGTCATTTCACCATGCCGTCTGCTGCGGGAGGGGTCATCTGATCCCAGTGGTGATTCGGTAGCCAATGCCGAGTGATCCTACTCCTTATGTGCGGGATCCCGCCTTTGTCACCAGTTTTTTAGATGGGTCGTGCAGTCATAGATAGGCAGGACACGGGTCAGGTGCAACAGCTTTATTTAAACTTCAGAAAATGCAAGCCGCGAATACGCGGCAGGCGCCGGCTTTTATAGCCGGCGCTGTCCACCACTTCAGCTACTGACGGGACTTTATTTTTCCCGCTGGTGGCTGAGCCAACAAGTGGAGTCTTCAGCCGACTCCACTCTTTGGCCATATATGGGCATACAGAACACCCACCACTGATCAAAATGGTGAGAAATTGAGTTGTCCGTCACAGTCCTAGGGAGCTCCGAGGGCTGTGAAAAGTGGCTATAACTAGCCCAGTCCTGATTTAAGTGAATCATGGTTTAAAAAATGTTTACAGAGCTCTTTACCAAAGAACAGATTGCATATACATCAAATTAATCATGACAATCTTTTCCTGTGAGGCTGGCCAAGGATTGCAGATCAGGAAGAAAGGTGAGACAGCAGTTCACCTAAGGGCACCCACTGAAATCTGTCTAAATAGAAGCTGGATCTCCTTCTTTCACAGCCTACCTTCTTCTTGGTTGCTTCTTGTGTTCCACCAAGAGGGAGCTTTGGAAGAAAAAGTGTTCTTTGAAGAGCCATCTGAAAGGAGTGTTAGTTTAATGTTTGTCTATATTTGGATGCTGAGGAACATATTACTCTGCCCTTGGATATCTGCAAAGAAACAGAGCTGCAACCATCCTGAGTACAGCACACACACGTGCACACACACACACACACACACACACACACAACATCAGGTTACCTATCTGGCCTCACTGATTGCTATGGGGACTAATCCACCTAGAAGGCCACAAAGGACCAGCCAGCTGTTCCCACGCAGATGATGACGTCTCATAATGCCTGGCTATTGGAAGTGAAGCAAGGGTATCTAATTGATGCCATGCCACGGTTCAAGCTGTCGAACTCCATAGAATTGCATCAATAAATGCACTGAATTTTAAAGAATAACGCTTGTTTTTATTATTATTGAGTTTTCTTTCACCTGAAAATTTCTTCCTTCTCTAGTTCAAATTAAAAAGTCTGGAGAAGAAATATGTCACCATAAGGATTCATCCCTAGCTCTCTTTTTTTTTAAACAGAATAACTGTTAATTCACTGGGGAAGTTTTTGATAGACAGAAGTGATCATCTTCTTATGTTTGCAGTTCATACTGATATTCACGGCCCAGAATAAATTGGTAAAGAAGTTGGCAACCCCAGGGCAGAAGATGCCACTTATTATTATTATCAGAGGCTTTGTGTTTTCAGGAGCTGCATGAAATCAGCAGCTGTAGCCAAGAAAGCATTTTGACTAATAATTTCTAGCTCTTCCTAATAAATAAACTGGCTGTCTTGCAAGTGAGGGAAATAGAGGTTGCCTTTGGTGAAAGAATCGAACAGATTAGATAATAAGGGGGAGCAGAACAAAAACTGATATCATCAGCAATAAAACCTGCCTGCAATGTCTCATGAATGAAACTCTGCTAGGTAAATCTGTTCCTCCCATCCATGAAAACACACAGGGAAAATTGTGTGAGAACAGAACATTCTTGTGCCTGAGGGCTGCCAGCCTGGCAACTGGTCTTGGAACACAGGGCTGACACAGTTCCTGGCTATTTTGTCCTCCCTCCTTCATTCACCTTCTCGGTTCACGGCCAAGATATGAGATTAGAACCACTACCAGCAGCTTCAAGTGTGTGTCCTGTCCCTGAACTGTATATAGTTTTACCTTTCCATTCTTTTGAATTCGTGGGTCTTCCTTTTGTTTTTCCATTTCTTATTTCTGAGATTCAGTGAAGACAAAGTCTCTCCTGATGTTTTTCTATGATGATCCTGTGGCTTTACTCTTTTTTTTTTTTCTTCTAAGAGAACTATAGATTGACCATCGAGGAGGTGCAGAAATCTGAGTGACCCCTCAATAGCAACAAATAGATTCAGAAAACACAATCCCTTTGCTACTTTCTGGTGGTCTCCTGGATTGTTTCAGGACAGAGTTATGGCAGTGAGATGGGTGGCCGTATAAAATTGAGAAATAAATAAACACGGCATCCTAAACATATGGCTTGAGAACTAATTTGTGAATGCTATAAGAGTTTCTCAAACTGGATGGGGGAAAAGCAGAGGAGCCCAGATACACTAACACAATTCCATTTTCATTCACCACTTCACTCTTAAGACGAAACATTGTTCTTTTAAAAACACTTTTCTCCCTTGTGTGCCCCCAACATAAATCTGTTCATATGAGTCACACCATTGTCAAAATGGATTTGCTGATCTGCTCACTGAATAGTATTTAGTTTGGGTGACCCCCAACATGGTCCAGGACTACAACCACTCCCTGTCTCGCAGCCAGGACATTGTCTGAAGGAGCCTTAGAAAAGTAGTGCCAGGTACTAGCCAAATAGGGTTAAGGTGACCTGTTAGGGGTATAGTAATGATCAATCACCCATGGAAAGCTGCTCACTCAGGTTTTTTTATTTTTACAAATACCACTTCTTGGTCTAACGAGGTAGAAGATCTACGACTGCAAGAACATTCTGGACCCCTAAAATGCAGTTCTGTGCTAAGGGCCTTGTTGGTGCAGGCTGTTAAATGCCTAGCACTTAAGTTCCAGCTGTCTGCAATTAGTGCAGGCTCGAATCCCACCAGGCTCAAGGTTGACTCAGCCTTCCATCCTCTCGGGGTAGGTAAATTGAGGTCCCAAGATTGTTGGGGGCAATAAGCTGACTTTGTAAAAATGCCGCTTAGTAATAAGCAGGCATATACAATGGAATGAAGGCTATTGCTGAGCACATTGGGTTGTATCCCAAAAATTGTAAGCTACCCTGAGTCTTCAGAGAAGGGCGGCATATAAATGTAATTAAAAAAAAAGTTAGAATAATAACCCTGCCCTAGGCTGTTTTCAAAGCAAATAGTAACTTGAAGCCATAGCTATTACATCCTCACAGTCCAATATTTCACTATAGTATGTTTTCTCTTCTTTTTTTTTAATTAAATATTTTTATTTTTTAAAAACAAAAATACAAATCTCTATTCACATTAACAGTGTTCGTGTTGTTATTGATACATACTGCTCCTTTTATACATAAATATCAGCTCTTATTTCTATCCTCCACCCATTTGTACCACCTATCCCAAACCGCGTAATCATCCGAATCTTCTTTGCCTCTTAATTCCATTGTGAGCTTATCCAGTTCCACACAATTCATTATTTTTTGTGTCAAGTCTTCTTCAGATGGTATCTTTTCCTTCTTCCACCCCTGTGCGAAGGCTATTCTTGCTGCAGTTATGATATGTATAATGATGTATTGGATGACCTTGCTCAATTTTTCCTTGATTATTCCTAATAAGAATGTTTCCGGTTCGAGTTCTAATTTGTGCTCTGTAATTTCTAATAACCATCTTTGTACCCACATTCAATATTTTTTAACCTCTGGACACTGCCACCACATATGGAAGAACATTCCTTCTTTGTGTTTACACTTCCAAGATTCTGCTTTTGTATTTGGATACCACTGCAGTGGTGGGGTTCAAATTTTTTTTACTACCAGTTCTGTGGGCGTGGCTTGGTGGGAGTGGCAGGGGAAGGATACTGTAAAATCTCCAGTCAGAGGTGGTATTTGCCGGTTCTCTGAACTACTCAAAATTTTCACTACCGGTTCTCCAGAACTGGTCAGAACCTGCTGAATACCACCTCTGGCCCACTGAAATTATTCCTCGGTGAGCTGGTAGTAGAGCTGATAAGAAGTGAAGTATTTCTATTGCCTTATGAAAGATAGAGGGGTAAAATAGGGCTGGCCATTGAAGAGAACAAAGTAGCTATATTTGGAGGCAGTGGCAAGAAGTTGGGAGACAGGGCTGTATGTGTTTATACTGTAGGAAGTTAGCACCTACCCCTCTCCTAGAAAAATGAACTATCCTAGGAAATAATAAAAAGGCAGAATATTTCCCCTAAAAAGAGTAGAAATTCAGAAGCAGAAACTCACCTCAGAAGCAGAAGCTCACCTCCCCACCTTTGTTAATGGGTGGGCCATTAAGGCTTTGTTACATAACAAAGATCTCCAGGTAGAGCTATAGGAATTGCCCAAAGCCCTTTTCATTACATCATCATCCAGCCAAGGCTCAACCAAGCCTGGGACTCAGGACAGACTACAGAGTTGCCCCTGCATGGCCCCATGGGAGTCTTGACAATCAATCAGAATACAAGCTCAAGTTCAAATCCCAACAGAGAGTATAAAACTTTCAGTATCTCACCCTTCCTTCTTTGGAGCTCCAAGCCATGTGGTCCTGTCCACCATTAAACCATCTTTCCAAACAGCCTCCATGTTTCCTGTGTCTTTTTCCCCCTTGGAACTGAACTCAGAAGGATAATTCTTTCAACTATACATTAATGGCCTATCATTTCCCCGGTTTGCCAGCTGTCTGCCATGTGGTAAAAAAAGATACTGGCTCTTTGCCAACATTCAAGCAAGGTGCTCCTGCTGGTCTGACCAGCTTTGTGCATTCATTGGAGGAAATGCCTCCTTGTTCTTCACCTCAGGCAGTAAGATGTTCAGTGCAAAACCCTGGGAATAATGCTTAGATATTTTTGCGCCTGATTAATTTGCTTTCCTTCCTTATTGCATGTTAAAAGATGGAGGAGAATGGCTCCCTTTGTCACATTAGAAACAGAGTTAGCTGAGTCTGCCTATGGACATGCACACTTCCCACTTACACAACTGTAACTTTTTAATAAAATTTGTTGATGCCACCAGACTGATTTTTGAATGCTATACATTTTTATTGATTGATTGATTTCATTTATTTGATTTGTCAATCACTTACAAGGTAATAGATATAAGTATAAACATGAGTAAGAATACAGGAGATAGGTACAAATAAATGGGGATAATAGGACAGGGACTGGAGGCAAAATGGTGCACATGCACGCCCCTTACAGACCTCTTGGGAATGGGGTGAAGTCAATAGTGGATAGTTTGAGGTTAAAGGAGTATGGATTAGAGGATGTAACTACAGAGTCAGGTAGTGCATTCCAGGCATTGACCACTCTTTTGCTGAAGTCGTACTTTCTGCAATCAAGTTTGGAGTGGTTAACATTGAGTTTGTATCTGTTGTGTGCTCTTGTATTGTTGTGGTTGAAGCTGAAGTACATTGACAGGGAGTTCCTTCTACAATGACTGGAACCAGAAACTCCACCTTTTAAAGCAATAGGCACCCATTCAGAAAGTTCAGGTAGACTGTTCTTCTTTATGCAACACTCAAAATACGTCCCTCCCCCCAAAGGGTTGTACAGGTAGTCCTTGACTTACAACAGTTTGTTTAGTGACCATTCAAAGTCACAAGGGCACTGAAAAAAAGTGACTTATGACTGTGTTTCACACTTACGACCATTGCAGCATCCCCATGTTCATGTGATCAAAATTCAGATGTTTGGGCCACTGGTTCATACTTATGACCGTTGCTGTGCCCTGGGGGGGTCATGGGATCCCCTTTTGCGACCTTCCAACAAGCAAAGTCAATGGGGAACCCTGATTCACTTAACAACCAAGTTGCTAACTTATCAACTGCAGTGATTCGTTTAACGATTGAGTCAAGAAAAGTCAAAAAAATGGGGCAAAACTCACTTAACCAATGTCTCAATAACAGAAATGTTGGGCTCAATTGTGGTCGTACGTTGAGGACTACCGGTGTTAACATGAAAGTGTGCTTCCCAGATTGTAGGGAAATGCATGCTTCTAAGTTAATAGTATAAAATATATTTGCTAGTAGCAGTTTTATATCTTCAATGGCTATATTGCTCCAAATTATTAAAAGAAAAGCCTCCCATCTCCAGTCATCCTCTGCATTAAGCTGAGACTTTTGAATTATTGGCTGCTGTAGACAATGCAGAGATATCACTCAATACAGTGGTGGGTTCAAAAATTTTACTACTGATTTCTGTGGGCATGGCTGGGGGGCGTGGCAGGGGAAGGATACTGTAAAATCTCCAGTCAGAGGTGGGATTTGCCAGTTCTCTGAACTACTCAAAATTTCCGCTACGGTTCTCCAGAACTGGTCAGAACCTGCTGAATACCACCTCTGACTCAATATGACTGTTTTTTTAAATTATATTTATATCCCGCCCTTCTCCGGAGACTCAAGGTGGCTTACAATTTTGGGATACAACCCAGTGTGCTCAGCAATAGCCTTCCTTCCATTGTATATGCCTGCTTATTACTAAGCGGCATTTTTACAAAGTCAGCTTATTGCCCCAACAATCTTGGGACCTCAGTTTACCTACCCCGAGAGGATGGAAGGCTGAGTCAGCCTTGAGCCAGGTGGGATTCAAGCCTGCAATAATTACAGGTAGCTGGAACTAAGTGCTAGGCTATAACAGCCTGCACCACCAAGGCCATATTTAAAATATGTAATATTTTTATCATGGTTTTATTTGCTGTGCATGGTTGGTCTATTTAGTGCTTTTGTGAATCCAAGTTATTCCAAATTTTACTGGCTATAGGACATGACAAGAGGACTGTTTTCTACCTTCTCCCAAAGGGTAACAAATCAGGGATTACGGTTGGCAGGAGCAAGAGGAGAAAGCTAATCATCATCTTCTGCTTGATAAGACACATCTACCAAGCCTTTCCTGACCCCACCCCATCCCTTCTTCTATCAAACGCAGGAGCTTTGGTTTCTTTTGCATCATGCCAATCCTATTTTGCCTACATTTCGTTCCTGCTTTGTATTTGCTTGCCTAATAAAATGTCAAACAGTCTCCAAATCGTTGCAGGATTACCACATCCTGGTGGCTCACCCTACCAACTGGGAACTTATTTTCATTAATTGTTTTTTTCCAGAGTGGAAGGATTTAAAACCTGACCAAAGATGCCAGGTCAAAAATGTAAAAACAAAGAGCAGTTTTTTGGGAGAGAGGTGCAAAGTTGAGATTCTAAAAGAGCTCCGTGTTTTCAAGCCAGCCTTATTGTCAGACAGAGGCGGATGCAACAGGTAATAAGATGGGATTGGGTGGCAGCAATTGTCTATCTGTTAGAAGACAAACTTTGCATGCCAGATGGGTGCCTCTGAAGCTAGCTTGTCTTCAGACATGATGGAGGATGTGATTCTTGACCAACGTTGAAGCAAGAGTCAGCTACCAGAGTGCTCCACTCAGCAGTGCATGTAAAACCGAGACAGAAAACAATCTTGAGGGTCTTCTCATCTGACAAAATATCTGGTTTGGCCTTATTTGATACCTGTAAGTGAAATGACTTAGTTTTCTTTCCTATCAAAATGCTGTATTGATGAGAAAATATACATTAATCATCCACCCGCCCCCCAAATGTTAATTTTTACACACACAGGAACTCTTACAAGATTAGAGGAACCTATGAAAAACATGGCCTTCTTACATTTTATATTGAAGCCTGGGGATAGTACGTTGTGTGAAAAAAGTCTGAGATAATTGTGGTTTCTGTCTTTCAGTTATCTCTCTTCTGGCTTTGTCCTTCACTAGACAGATTCACTTGGAAGAATTGAGTTGATGGGGAGATGATAGTAGATACGTTATTGCTTGGCTATTTATCACTTTGATTCAAAGAGGCTGTTTTGAAGAGCTTTCCAATTAGCAAACATACGAATGTTATAGGCTATTGAATATATTCTTTTTGTTTCATGAAATATAACAACACTCTTCTCCACATCCACTTACTGGGGTTTCGTCCAAAGAAACTGAATGATGGCAGATGTAGGAAAAACCAAGCAATTATTTGTACAATGACTGGACTAAAACCAGGGTAGGTGATCTAAGATCCTTTTGGTGATGACTACCATTTTCAGCATCTTTAACAGAGAAACAAACTGATATCCCAATAAAAACGGTATAAGTGATTAGTAGCTAATATGTGTTACTTTTGGAACCAGGGAAGTTGCTGGAGAACCACGTAGAAAGATGAGGATTCTCCTACCTGTTTATTTCCCAAGGGGAGGGCCATAGTGGGAAACAGGAGGCTGGATTAAATAGGCAGAGTTCATCACATGGTCTTACAAATAAAGCAAGATTTGCTATTCTCATAGAGGCGCCAGTCTCTTTTAGTGAGTGGGGTAAACTTCCTAAAGATCATCTGCATTTATGGCTATAATTTTTTGGTATGTGTTTAGATCCAGGAAGCATAGCAAAAACAACATATAAACCAGCATTTTCTGAAGTTGGAGAATTTTGGAATCCTACATGGGTGGAATACACTATGTTGGGGAAACTGCAATTATTTTTGAATAAATCAACAATTTCTCTGACAATATTTTTCCCTCACTATTTCTCTCTCTCTCTTTCTCTTTCTCACACACACACACACATACACACACACAGAGAACTGCTTTTTACAGAAAGAGAGAAAATTGGTTTCTGCTAACCACAACACAATAATCAAAAAATAATATGTGGGAAAAACAAAGGCATTTAAACAACAGACATACATCCACGGTAGAACTATATTCTGAACCTTTGGATCTGAACAAGTAAACCAAGACTAATAGCTGATTTTGTACGGACACCAAGGCACCAAGGCTCCTGCTTGAATAACCTATATTGAATCTCTGAATCTTTAAGAAAAGGCAACAGAAGGCAAAGGCTGATCACCAGGAGGATAAGAAATGTCTTGATCACACTGATCCCTGTAACATCCACTTGATGAAAGGAATCAGCAGATAAAAATCTTTACAACATGGAGATCAGCATCATCACCTGCTAATA
>CM019148.1:246103013-246297544 GCA_009733165.1 Naja naja
TTTTGTTTTCATAACACTGCAACCCTGACCCGCATGCTAAGCACAGTCCAGAATTTTGCTTGGGAGATGTACTGAACCAACTGGGAATCAAAAAAATATTATCTTCAGGTGTATCTAAAAAGCCAAACTCAATTTAGTGTGACTTCAGAAGATCAAGCTTTTTAAAAAATAAATAATGGATTAATGAAAAGAAGATTGAAAGCAAGAGCCAAGCAAGTCAATCTCTAAATGTTTGGCAATTTTTTCAAAGCAACAATAGTAGAATCTCAGCTACAAATGTCCAGAAAGGCTACCATAAATCTCAAAAGAATGCCAAAGTGCCTAACAAGCATGATCAGAGATGCAATTGAAGGCAAAACTCTTTCTCTAAAAAGTGGGCACCCTTCCCATGTGAGAACAAAAAGGAACTTTGGGGGGGGGATATAAGGCATCAATAAAATATGCAAAACACTTTGCAGAGCACACACACAAAAAGAACATTAACAGCAAAAAAAATCTTCAAAGATATTTGGACTAGGAAGCCTATCAGCTAGGACATTGGACAACAGGAACATTAAAGGAGTGCTCAAGCTGGATAGGAAGATATGGTAGCAGAGAATTTAAATGAATTGTCTGCTTTGGTCTTCATTGCTATGAGAGTACGGTAGACACCTCTGCACTAACTGACTTTTTAAGTAGGAAGATTGAACCAAGTGAAACAAATAAGAGATTAAATTATAATCCTAATTGACAATTAAAACTAACTAAAGATAAACTTGGAGAAGGCTCTGCCACAAACCCTCCAGGTTTCTTTGGGTATTAATTTTGTTGAACCCCAGGGTTTCTGGGCTGTAGGCTCTGCAGAATTTGATTGGGTGTCCCATTTTGTCCTCAAGGATTGGAAAAGAATTGGGGTGGGAATGAGTGTGAGAGAGAGAAGGCTGCATATAATTCCTGAGCAGTTCAAGGGAAAGGCTGCAAATAGAAAACATGTATGAAATAAAATGAAATTATTAATTCCCACCTACACATTCCTTCTGTTATCTTCTCATATTTAATTCCTTAACAAGATCCTTGTATGTTCCAAGTTAAACTGGTCCCTTTTGCTAAACTGTTTGCTTTAATTTCTTCTCGACAGACTCTTCCTCCTATTAAGACCATCAGTGAGCCAAACGCCCCTGCTAGCCGTAGCCAGAGGAGGCAGATAAGGGACGAAGATGCCAGCAGGATCTGGCCCAAGCCCGAATTCACCAAGCCCTTCCTCATGCACCTAGGCTTTACAGCCAGGTCCCACTCAATTGATGATTTCTTGTTGAACTTCTCTAGTGACTTGCCCCAGCACTTCCTTTACCGGTAAGACACACTATTTTCCTTGCCTTTTCCAGGTGTCACCTCTCCAGTTAAGGATTCTCCACATAGAGATGTTATGTGATGCTCATTGTCATTTATTTATTTGTAGCTGGATGTGTGACTTATCTTATCCTAAGCCACGCTTATTTGGGAATTGTTGAATATATACCTGTTCTGTCTCCCCTTCCCTTCCCCAGAAGGTAAGGAACTTGGCAGCAACACTAGCACAGAGAGTCACGCTGGCCTGTCTCCAAAATCCAAGTTATCTCTCCCGATAAGAGTGTTGGCAGTCACCCAGGCTCTCACTGCCAAATTCGGAGCTGACAAGAAAGGAATTACTCACAGAAGGAATGATTTATTCCCAAAGTCCAGGCACAACAACACAGACGGAATTCTCGGCTTATTCCACACTTTGTCACGTAACAGAGTTTGTAACGTAGGCACCACCCACTTTTACCTGGTGGGTGTGGTCCAGCTCAATCTCTGGCCCTCCCACGCCCCCTCACGTTGCTGCTGACGTTTCTCCTCCCTCCGACGTGCCTGGGATCAAGCCAGAATCCTCCTCCTCCCCTCCCTCGCCGTGGCCGTACCGATACGCGCTCTCAGGCTGTTCCTCTTGGCTTTCCGCAAGAAACCTGAGCCCTTGCCAGGGAGGAAGGTCCTGGGGAGGGAGGCCTTGCTAGGGAGGAAGGTCCTGGGAGGGGAGGCCTTTGCCAGGAGGAAGGTCCTGGGGAGGAAGGCCCTGGTGAGGAAGGCATTGCCCATTCCTCCTCTTCTTCATCATCCAGGTCCTCTTCCTCTGTCAGCACAGGCTCACGAGGCGGGGCCACAACATATACCATAGGGGCTAGATTTTTGTGTTGGACCAAGCCGTAAGCTTACAAGACACAGTCCGGGTAGTCCCCAAGTTACAACCACAACTGAGCCCAAATTGAGTCCTCAAGTTACGACTACAATTGAGCCCAAAATTTATGTTGCTAAGGGAAACATTTGTTAAGTGAGCTTGCCCCATGGGGTGACTTTCCTTGCTACAGTTGTTAAGTGAATCATTGCGTTTGTTAAGTTAGTGTCACGGTTGTTAAGTGGATCTGGATTCCCCATTGACGTTGCTGGTCACATGACCCCAGGACACAGCAACTGTCCTAAATATGAACCAGTTGCCAGGCATCTGAATTTTGATCACGTGACCATGCTGTGACATTCGTAAGCGTGGAAAATAGCCGCAAGTCACTTTTTTCAGTGCCGTTGTAACTTTAAACAGTCACTAAAGGAACTGTTGCAAGCCGAGGACTACCTGTAGTGAGTTTATCAAATGTACTGATCTGGTTTGGCATGTTTGATGATAGGTGAAACCAGTTAGCTTTTAGCACTGATGAGGTTACCTAGTTTGGTAATGAAATGCCTGCAAGAATGCAACCAAGCTCAGAGAGCATCAAGGACCCCATCGAAAACCACCTAGTCCTTGCTTTAATTTTCCTTGAATTGTACTATTACGAATAAAACTGTTTTATATATTGCTTGTCTTAATGTAGAAATATTGGAATTGGGAAAAACAATCCGATTGCCTTCCCACTCACTCCCGTGGTATGAGAATATTTAATAAACTGAGCTAAAGGACAAATCCCGCCTCCTCGTTTCTGTGCATCTCATGGTCATAGAAAGACTTCAGTCGAAAAAAAGTTTTAATGTATTTTTTTTTAAATAGCCAACTGAAGAAGAAAACAGCAAGAAAAGATTCTGAACATAGGGCATCTCTATTCTCAGTTGCGAGCAAAAGTGGAAAAGGATCTATAAAGGATGCCATCTGGATGGATCTAGAAAACTGCACAGAACAAGAAGCCCAGCTACTGACCGACATGCTGTCTATGGTGATCAAGTAGGTGGCTTGTCTGTCAAAAGTCCTGAAATATTTGGATGGTGTATATGCCCTGCCTTACTGTATATAAGCTGTATATCTTATAAATCTATAGACTGCAGGGTTAGGATATGTAGGCCTGCTGTTTCACCAGGATGCTGAAAATAATGTAGTTTGAGTTATTCCTGTATGCTTTCAGAAGAACTCCATAAGGAAGATTAAACTAAATCAATTATGAAAAATGCAAGGCCTGATATAGATTGGATTCCTTGTCCAGGTCCAGTGTACCGCACTGATATGAAGCGCTCAGGTTCAACTTCATGCTCCATCAAAGGGCCTTGGTGGCTCAGGCTGTTAAATGCCTGCATTTAAGTTCCAGCTGCCTACAATTAGTGCAGGCTCGAATCCCTGCACCAGGCTCAAGGTTGACTCAGCCTTCCATCCTCTCGGGGTAGGTAACTGAGGACCCAAGATTGTTGGGGGCAATAAGCTGACTTTGTAACAATGCCGCTTAGTAATAAGCAGGCATATACAATGGAATGAAGGCTACTGCTGAGCACACTGGGTTGTATCCCAAAAATGTAAGAAGCCCCCGAGTCTTCGGAGAAGGGCGGCATATAAATGTAATTAAAAAAAAAATTCACTGGGGGACTTTGGACCAGTCATTATCACTCAGTTCAACCATTGTCTGGCTGGCCTGTATCTCTGGCAGAGTAGGATTGACTCCCAGTAATTTTGCCTTCTTTTATTCCTGACACATAAATGAATCATCTTAAGGGTGTATTACCTTTTATATTACCTGGTTTTCAGGTGCTATGAACAACAATGCAACGAAGCTTAATGATCCTTAAACTAAATTGCAATAGATAACCTTTTTGATATTCCAGGGGTTTGCTGGAGGAGACCCAGTTCCAAGAAGCAGTGGCTAGAAGCCTCACAGAACCCATACCCTACTTCTACCAATTCTGGAGTGAAACATCAGCAAAACAGAAGAAGAGTCCAACTGGCACCTCCCCGGAAACTCCTTCCCCAGAGATCAGTGCTAAGAGTAGAACAGAGGATGAAGACTTGGGAAGGGAAACAGTATCTCCCAGAGTCACTTCATTGGTTACAGAGAACCTAAGTGTCATTATTCGCAAGGAACAGTCCCGGGAAGACAAAGAATTCCTTATCAGGTGAGACAATTTGAACAGCTCTAAACTAAAAGGGCAGGCAAAATATTTATTTATTTATTTATTTATTATTAATTGACTTATATGCCCCCTCTCCCTCCGAGGACTCGGGCTGCTCACAACTAAATAGAATACAACAATAAGTTACTTAAAAATATATTAAAGTAAAGCCATAATATTAGTATATTTATTAAAACCCCAACATTACGTAAACAACCAAGGTCAACACTGCCCAGATTGTAAAAACAGCCAGGTTTTTAGCTCACGGCGGAAGGTGCGAGATCGGGAGCATCCGGAGCTCCAGCGGAAGAAGATTCCATAGAGTGGGGGCTGCCACAGATAGGCCCTCCCCCGGTCCCCGCCAAACGACATTGAGTCGCGGAGGGCAGCCCGAGAGACCCCGCCTTGCGACCGTATCAGGGCGGCTGGTATTTGAGGCGGCGAGTCGTTCTCTAAATATCCTGGACCCATGCCATGTAGGACTTTGAATGTTAAAACCAAAACCTTGAACCTCACCCGAAGGCAACCGAAGCCAATGCAAGCCACGCAGGAGGGGTGTACATGGGAGTATCGGGAGGCTCCCATCACAACTGGCATTCTCACCAGCTGAAGCCTCCTTGCCACCCCAGAGATCCACAGTGCTAAATGTTGAACAGAGAGAGGTGAGAGGAGACACCCCTGGGACCCCACAAGGAGAGACCCGGGTCGACCTCCTCCCCCTGCCAACACTGTTTGCGAACGCCACGAGAGGTAGGAGGAGAACCACCGTAAAACAGTGCCTCCCTCCCAGCCCCCCGAGCGCCGCAACAGGATACCATGGTCGATGGTATCAAAGCCGCTGAGAGATCTAACAGGACCAGGACAGAGGAAAAACCCCTGTCCCGAGCCCTAGAGAGATCATCCATAGCCGGGTGTTCTAGGTTAATATTCCTGTAATGCAAAAGAATATCAGATATATTGATTGATTCTATCTGTAAGGCTACAGAAAAAAATATTGACCAGGGAAGCTAATGATCAGGATGCCATGTTTGTCCTGTGCTTCTAGAACAACGTATCAATATGTGCAATTTGAATCACAAAAGGATGAACTTAATACTGTGTATGGTTTACCGAGAAGCCCCCTGTTACTTATAGGTAAAATAATAGGTCTGGCAAACATGGCAATAGTGTCAAAGCTTAGGTCCTCACAATGGTGTTAGGCACAGAGCTTCAATGTCTTAACAATTCTCTTTTTCTACTCCTGCCACCCTGAGGTTTGTTTCATAAAGCATAGTCAAAATCAGGCACGTCAAGTTCCAGCAAAAGAGTATTAGAATAAGATTCTAAGGGATCAGAGGCAGGTATGTGATCAGAAACAAAAAGATACTCAAATTCCCAGACAAACGGTACAGAAGGACCAGGAGGAACCATATAGTCAAAGTCAGAGGTTAGGATTCAAAATATCACTACTGGGCTGGAGAACCCAGAAGCAGAAATGTGGCTAAATCCAGCCACAATTGCAATCTGGATCCAATTTACAGTCTGAGAAGCTTTCTATAAAGGTATAGGTTCCCCTCGCACATACATGCTAGTTGTTTCTGGCTCTAGGGGGCGGTGCTCATCTCCATTCCAAAGCCAAAGAGCCAGCACTGTCCAAAGATGTCTCCGTGGTCATGTGGCTGACATGACTAAACCTCAAAGGCGCACGGAACACTGTTACATTCCCACCAAAGGTGGTCCCTATTTTTCTATTAGCAGATTTTATGTGCTTTCGAGGTTGGCAGAAGCTGGGACAAGTAACGGGAGCTCACCCCGTTACGCAGCACTAGGGATTCGAACCGCTGAACTGCCGACCTTTCAACTGACAAACTCAGCATCTTAACCACTGAGCCACTGCATCCCCTAAGCTTTCTATACATGTGTTTAATGATCTGGCATTGGTACTGAAGTTTGAATGAAAGCTTAAGTCTGCCAGGCTTGTTGTGAAAGTACAGGTAGTACAGGTTACAACGGACCTCCCTGGAGGTACTTACAATCCAGTTCCAAAGTTACTATAGCTGCCAAAAGAGACCATAAAATTGAGTCGATCGTGCGCATGACCCAATTTACAACCATCACAGCTTACAAGTCATAAGTCAAGGACTACCTGTAGTATAAGAGCTGTGGTGGTGCAGTGGTTAGAATGCAGTGTTGCAGGCTAATTCAGCTCACTGCCAGGACTTCGATCCTCCCCAGTTCAAGGTTGACTCAGCCTTCCATCCTTCTGAGCTTGGTAAAATGAGGAACAAGATTGTTGGAAGCAATATGCTGACTCAGAGAAGGTTCTAAAGCATTGTAAAGCGGTATATAAGTCTAAGTGCTATTGCTATTGTCTCCTTGCAATGTTAATCCTGGATAAAGTTTTTCAAGTCTTTCAGTATGGAATATTGCCAAACAAATTGTAAACATTCTCTAGTCTTATGCACTGCCAAAGTTATCTCTCATTAGTAGACAATGTTTATTTCCCCCTATCAATTTAGTTTCTCATTATATATAGTATTTTCTACGTAGCTGACTTTTAAGTACACCAAGGTTGGAGTTGTTTATTTTCACCACAAAAATATTATCTTGGGTGAAGGATACTTGACTGGTTAAACCTGGGCATGAGTTTGTACTATTGACTGTGGCATTATAAAAGGGGCCGTGGGCACAGTCCCGTGACAGCAAAATAGGAAACACCAGCATCAGTGAGCATGAAGATCTGAAATGTGCTTTCTGTTAAGGATGCCGGCATTTGCAGATCTGGCTGAAATGGTGCTGGATAACACCATCCAGAACATTCTGGTGGAGGCCAGTCGCGGGGAAGTAGTGCTGACAGCACGGCCGAGAATCATTGCACACTCTCCTGTTTTCTCCCAAAAGTGAGTAGATCAGCAGGAAGGGGATAAGGGCTCCTAGCATAAAAGGACGGGTTCAAAATTAAAATGTAATCTAGTAGAGCGGAGTTGATGCCTGTTGTGAGTGAGTTTAGGAATGGCTGAAATGTGTTTCTGCACAGGTTCTCTTTTGTAGTCCGTGTAGTCCAACTACTCCTTTGTGGTTTCTTCTTTAGCTGCCTCCTCGACTTACAGCAGTTCATTCAGTGACTGTTCAAAGTTACGCCACTGAAAAAAGTGACTTAGGACCATTTTTCACAGTTCCAACCTTTGTAGCAGTCCCTACGGTCATGTGACCAAAATTCAGGTGCTTGGCAACTGGTTCATTCATATGACTGTTGCTGTGTCCCAATGCCCTTTTGCATCCATTTCAACGGGGAAGCCAGATTCACTTAACAGCCGGGTTGCCAACTTAGCAGTTGCAGTGATTCAGCTAACAACTGTGGTAAGAATGGTCGTAAGAAGAGGCAAAACTCACTTAACCAATGTTTCACTTAACAACAGAAATGTTGGGCTCAACTGTGGTTGTAAGTCAAGGACCACCTGTATAAGGTCCAGAAGAATCCCAAGGATTGTGTAGAGGAAAGGAAACAACAGATCGTCCTCAATTTATAATAGTTTGTTTAGAATAGAATAGAATTCTTTACTGGCCAAGTGTGATTGGACACACAAGGAATTTGTCCTGGTGCAAATTCTCTCAGTGTACATAAAAGAAAAGATACATTCGTCAGGAGTCGAGAGTCATAAGGTACGACACTTAATGATAGTCATAGGGTACAATAAGAATAATAGAATAGAAAAGAAAAGAATAAGGAATAGAATAGAATAGAATAGAGTAGAGTAGAGTAGAGTAGAGTAGAGTAGAGTAGAGTAGAATAGAATAGGAATTCTTTATTGGACAAGTGTGATTGGACACACAAGGAATTTGTCTTGGTGCAAATGCTCTGAGTGTTCATAAAAGAAAAGATACATTCATCAAGAGTCAAGAATCATTAGGTACAACACTTAATAATAGTCATAGGGTACAATAAGAATAATAGAATAGAATAGAATAAGGAAAAGGAATAAGAGTAGAATAGAATAGAATAATAGAATAGAATAAAATAGAATGGAATAGAACAGAACAGAACAGAATAGAATTCTTTATTGGCCAAATGTGATTGGACACACAAGGAATTTTGTCTTGGTGCATATGCTCTCAGTATACATAAAAGAAAAGATACATTTGTCAAGAGTCAAGATTTAGTAACCATTCTAAGTTATAATGGCACTGAAAAAAGTGACTTATGTCCATTTTTCACAATTATGACCATTGCATCATCCCCATGGATGCGTGATTAAAATTCAGACATTTCAGACACTTGAAAATTCAGACAGTTGCAGTGTCCCCGGAGTCATGGGATCCTCTTTTGCGACCTTCTGACAAGCGAAGTCAGTGGGGAAGCCCGATTCACTTAACAACCGTGTTACTGACTTAACAACTGCAGTGATTCACTTAACAATGGTGGCAAGAAAGGTCGTAAAAAGGGAGCAAAACTCTCTTAATAACTATCTTGGTTAACAACAGAAATTTTGGGCTCAATTGCGGTCGTAAATTGAGGACTACCTATAATTGGGAAGAAAGGTGAGGACCAGAGGTGGTATTCAGCAAGTTCTGACCAATCCTGGGGAACCGGTAGCAGAAATTTTGAGTAGTTCGGAGAACCGGCAAATCCCACCTCTGACTGGAGATTTTACAGTATCCTTCCCCTGCCACACCCACCAAGCCACGCCCACAGAACCGGTAGTAAAAAAATTTTTGAATCCCACCACTAGTGAGGACCATGGTTTCAATGGGTAGAGATGTGAGAACTAAAGAACAGTAAGGAATTGAGACATTCCTTAAGCTGAGGGAAAAATCTCGCACAACAATTCTGTGAAGGAAAGGCACTCATCTGCCAGAGTAGGACTTCGTTTCTAGGAAAGGACTTGCCCAACCTTGTTCTTTAATGAGCAGGGACTTTATACAATTGATTTACAATGCTTGTAAAGTTGTGAACGTCCAAAGGAATTTTTGTCTTTCAGAGGTGTCAGTCCCATAATTTCGATGCACAGATCATCTACAATACCGGGGACCAATACTTCCAGTGAAACCAAGAACTGTGAAGGGCAGCGGCACATTGTCTTGGCCCCATAGGAGCTTGTGGAAGACTTTGGGATCACTGTGGATATTATTGGTGGGAAGACGGCCCTTTGTGCTTAATATCCCTGTTGGAAGATGCCTCTGCAGAATTGGGTCCAAGGAGAAATGACATTTGCAATAGAATCTGATCTGATTTTCCTCTGTGCAAAAACCGTAATAGCAGAGGGCCTTGTCCTGGGTTTAACATTCAAAATAAAATTTCATTTTGTATCACAGGCAAAGTGATTCTAATTGTGTCAGGAAAGAGACTGAGCTTTTACCTTTCATAGAAACATACGTGATTCTGCTTTCATTTTTGTGTGGTAAGTGTTTGGTTTTCACTCCAGCAGGGGGCAGCTTAGGCTTCTGGCCTAGTCTGTCAACAGCAGGTTTCACTAGATGTTAAATGCAGAGGATACTTTCCCTGGTTACTGCAATCTCCAGGTGACACTGAAGTTTTAACAACTGCACATGAATACAAAGCTATAGCAACTATAAGAAATAATATTGACTAGGAAGGAAGTTGGCTTCCTGGAGCTGGTTAAAAAACAGGTCCTGCACAGAAAGAGTCCTTTATTCCTTTTCAGTTTTAATATGGTGCTTCACAATTGCATTTCAACTCTCTCCATGGAGTTTGCTTTGCCCTGTAATCAAATGTGCTGGAGTGCAGTGGTTTACCAGTATTTAGTAAGAAAAAAGGTTTCCTTCAAATCATGTTGAAATAGCGACAAAGTCATAGACACATCCATGTAATGTCCTTGCTAATACTAAACAGATGATATCGATGGAAGGATCTTGCATCAAAGGATCTAGTAAGATTCTTTTCGGGATCATTTTTTTAAAGGATCAGAGAACGTTCTGTGTGGTTCAGTCATCAATCTGGCCTGTGCTGGACATCATGCTTGGAGGCATGGAGTAGACACACCTTTGCAGCACATGATTGGTGGCAAAATGCCATCGCAGCTCAAATGGAATCAAATAGAATTGCATGAGCATTGGAAACAATGGCTGCATTCAACCTTTTCAGAGAATTTGCCTTCCACTGTAAACACTTCTGTACTCTCCATACTACTAGTACTTTCTCATGTAATTTACTTTAGCAGTGGAGTTTGACTATCACGAGAGAATGACTGAACTGCCCAAGCCCATAATCCTATTTAAAAAAATAATAATTTTAGACTGAAGCTAATTTATTGCAGTGAAATCACATTGGCTTTAATAGAAATACTTTTGCTTTTGTAGGTGTCTACATATGAGCCTCATTACTCACATGCAAATCAAACACTCTCAATCTGCTTTACATACTGCTGCATTTTGGAAGATTCTCAAGTATAAATGGAAAACAAGTTCTTATTTAGGGAATTTATCTCTCCTTGCCTTCATTTGAGAGCCAGTTTGCTACTGTGGTTAAGACATTAGGCTAGAACCCAGGGAGATTGAGAAGTCTAGTCCCACCCTGGGCGCATAGCCAACTGGGTGATCTTGGGACAGTTAGTTTCTCTCAGCCCTAGGAAGCAGGCAATGGCAAACCTTACTGAAACAACTTGTCAAGAAACTTGGGTGGACAGGTTCCATTTTAGTACAGTATGTTCATAGTGACAATTTCAAAAATGTGCTTCTAAACAGGAACTAGAAATAGGAAAATATACCTGCATTTAAAGTACATCCCAAAATGATTGAACCCTGAGAATTTCTGAAAAAGCCACTGGTATTATTACACCAACCCCCTTAATTCATTTGCTTACTGTCTTTCATTCAGTACAGAATAAGATAATTTAACCTATCTGGGATAAAGAAAATTTCAATCTAAAAAAGAAGTCATCTCATACTTTCACCTTGCTATACAATAAGCCACACGATCATTTGTGATCATTCAAAATAATACAAGCATGGAACATGGATGTTTGGATGTTTTGGGAATCAAGCTATTTTTTTATATGCCAACAGTCATTGTCAACTCTTAGTCACTGCACAGAATTTCTCCATGACTATCTGTCTCTAATTTGGTCTTTTACATCTTCCAACAATCCACACATTGCCTCTGGATGTTAATTCTATGAATGCAGTTAAGTTGCATTGCCTTAGATGGGGGAAAGGCATATGTAATCTTCAGACATTTTAAACCCCCTTCTCCCCCTGAATCTGTTTTCTAATGCTGGTTCTGAACATGAAGGACAGGTTTCATTGGCACTTGGCTTCCCATCTAGCATTAAGGCTGTTCAGTTATCATTGCCTCAGATTTGGCCTTCTGGCTTAGCTCTGTGACTATTTCAGATTTCTGTTCCCTCAATTTAATGAGTGTTTGGCAATTCAACTATCTTCTAATTGCATAAAGACCATAAAGAAAAGAAAAGTAAAGAAAGGTCCTTTGCAATCATGATTTAAATTTTTTGCTTTAGACTCAGCTTTCCTTTATGAAAGTCATCTGGAGCAAACCTTGTTTGTTGTGAAATAGACCAGGGGTCTCCAACCTAGACAACTTTAAGCCTGGTGGAGTTGCAGTCCATCAGGCTTAAAGTTGCCAAGGTTGGAGACCCCTGAAATAGACTTTCTCTTGCAGGGCTTACCATTTGGTCCCCCTCTGTTCTGTGCCTTTTACAGTAGCTAAAGAATAAATTTCACTAAATAAAAAGTATCATCTGTCTTGCTGGGTTCATATACTGTATTCTAAGCCAGATAGTATTCTAGTTAATTGTGTTGTGTGAACCCAACTGTGCCCCTTGGAAAACTTCTAAAGTGAAAGTCTGTAAGTCAAAAAAATGGTTGAGGTTGAATTGCCAAAGTTGTTTGTGTTTGCATTGAGTCAGCTGGCAACAATACGCACCATGAGCTAATTGTAGCAGGCCATCCTGTAACAATCTATCTTTTCTTTCCAGAATGGGCACTTCTTAGCCCTCCCTGTTACCTTCCTCTACGTACAGTATAGCTTTTGCATTTCATCCCCTCCTAATTGCACAGCAGTCTCTGGTTTCCCAGGCTACTTTAATGTCTCCTTAATGCTGCTCTCAGTGGCTAGGATTGTCAATTGCTGCTTCTCTGATGGGCTCCTATAGCTTTAACCACATGCAGTAGCAAGACGTTAAATAATTGAATGTTTTCTATCACAGCCATGCTCTCTTGTATCTGCTGAACTTTTGCATGTTGTAATTTAGGTAAGAGCCAGAAGCCTTCCCAGAGCTAAGGTGGCTGTCATGTGGCTATAGCTCTGCCCATATTCAGAATCCTGGAAGATAAAAGTATCTGTTTCCCAAATGAAATATTATAAATACATAAGGAGCTACTTTCTTTTTTTTTGCCCTACCTACTGACTGTAATAAGTTGCATTGGCAGTTCTTCAATATTAAATAACTGTGACAACACTGAAGATATAAAAGTACAGGATATATTTGTGTGTGTATTTGTGTGTGTACTGAAAGAGGAAACAGTACAACATTAATGGATAAAAAGCTAAGTAAATACATAAAGTTTAACTGTTTAAACTTTCAAGGTTTATCACTATACTATACTGCAAAGTCTTCACATACAATCTACAAATGGGATAATTAATACAGAGTGGAAGGATGAAGATTTTACACGTAGTAATTATATATATTTAAATTAAAAGATAAAGGATATCATAATTAAAGTCTAAGACCAAGGGACCCTAATTATTACAAAATAAATTTTGTTATGGAAGTTGGTTTAAATTTGGCATTCTAATACCACGACCAGCATAATGTGAATAACCAAGTAACAATTAGGTCATGTGGTTTCCAGTTGCCCTCAAAGAATCTTGGAGGAAATATTGAAGCTTTCCCAAAATCATAACAGAAGAAAATGTGTTTAAAAACATTAGCATATATATTATAGGGACTATTCTTTATCATACTCTGTGTTTAAAGCTTAATTTATGCTCCAAAAAGAAAAAAATAGTCAAGTAACATTTAGTAGGTAAGGAGCTTAGAAGAATTCAGCTGGAAAAGGATTTTCTTATTTTTCCAATTTTTGTAATGTTTTCCATATATTGTCCATCTCCTCTTGCATGAACCACCTTGTCTTTTAATAGAAAATCCTTTTCTCATACCTACTTTCGATAGGAGTCTCTTTTCTGACATTGTTGCCTCTCCTTTAAGGGGATGTGAGCAGATATCCAACTTTATTGTCAACTCACCACGCCCCAGGATCTTTGTGATTGTAGGATATCGATGTCTTTCCTTTAAGGCTTTTGCCGGTGGGAAAACCGGTTTTACTCAGACTAGGACTTCGTAGCTGTTAGCAACTGTCATCCCAGTCATTGCCTCAGTTATACTTTTATCAGTTTATTCTTGCATTATTTGTCACAGGTACATCTTGAATGCCACTTACAATAAGAGAGCAATGTTCTCTCTCTTTACATAATTTTAATAAAGATTTCTTAAGGACCATCTCCTCTGTATGGCACTCACATAATAGTTTAGAAACCATTTTCCAGATTTCTAATGTAAAAAGAGTTGATAACAGAGCAAAAGTTTCATTTAAAATACAATTGAATTTCCCGTTAAGGATGCATATGCCCCAGATTTGCTCCAGTTATTGTGAGGACAAGAGTAATTTGATTTCTAAAGTCTGACCACACTTATTTTATTTATCTATTTCAATAATTATGTTGAAATATGTGGAAATGTGATCTAAACTATAATTGGAGTGATGTCACTGTCATACTTGAGGCAAGTGACAGATTTAAGATGATTTTCACAACAATAGGCAATGTCTTAGCAAGTTAATTGAAAGTGTTCTGTTTAAACAATCTTATTATCGCATGTAATATGTCTGAAAATACAATAGTTATTTTGATTCAAAAACTTGCTTTTAAGAAGATTTAAGGAGGAACACACACATTAGCATTTGTCTAAAGCAGGGATTGCCAAATTCCTCAACTCATTGACCCTTTTCTGAAGTTTCAGATTGTTCATCAACCCCCCAAACATATATTATATGAAAATAATTTAATAACTGCAACTTTAGTCATATGAATGAAAGAAACAGTGATACATTGGATAGTCCCTTTTTTAAAAAAATTACATTTATATGCCGCCCTTCTCCGAAGACTCAGGGCGGCTTACAATTTTTGGAGCACAACCCAATGCGCTCAGCAATAGCCTTCCTTCCATTGTATATGCCTGCTTATTACTAAGCGGCATTTTTACAAAGTCAGCTTATTGCCCCCAACAATCTTGGGTCCTCAATTTACCTACCCTGAGAGGATGGAAGGCTGAGTCAACCTTGAGCCTGGTGGGATTCGAGCCTACAGTAATTGTAGGCAGCTGGATCTTAAGAGCAGGCATTTAACAGCCTGAGCCACCAAGGACCTTGGTGGTTGATATTGATATTGAGGGTTGATATTGACAGTTTTTGGCAAGGCCCAGTCAAGGATATTCTCTTCTTTAACAAACATGCCTTTAAATGTGACAACGGTAAATAGAATAAACTAATTTTATTTATTTAGTCCATATGTTACCTACCTTGTTTCAACATTGCATATTGCCAAATACAGTATAGTATGGGTCTTATTATACCTTATTATAGGTAAATAAGGTATAGAGCTATAATAGCTATACTAGCTAGGCTGGTGGTGAGTTGCTTTGGCTGATATTAAAACCTCAGAAACTTTGATTAATATTTGGTTGGAGGCCACTGCCTAGAGCAGGGGTGTCAAACTTGCAGCATTACAGTGGCATCATGTGACTTATTGAGACTTTCCCCCTTCACTAAACTTGGTGGGGGTGGGGCCAGCATATGACGCATCCGGCCACAGGCCGTGAGTTTGACACCCCTGGTCTAGAACAATTATAGACTGAAAAGTCTTTTTTTGGAGAGGGGAGCTGAGAAGTCACTTTTGTATCATGCCAAGGTAATTCTTTTTCAAAGGAAAAGAAAACCAGGGAAGCCAAATCTGATCCTCTTAATTAAATTTAAGCACTTCATATTGTTATGAGCATGGTTGGTTTATTCATGATTTGTTGAATAAGCCACAATGGATAAAATCAAACAGGATGCTAAATCAAGATAAAAGAAACCATGAAATGGCTTAGGGTAATGTTGAAGTCAACCTAAGGCAACTGCAATCTAGAAATGGCTTTTCCTTATTAGTTTTACTACCCCGTGTTTCCCTGAAAATAAGACCCTGTCTTATATTTTTTTGCCAGCAAAAAAGGCACTACATCTTATTTTCGGGGGATGTCATCCACTGACTAACCTCACTTGCATGCGTCACCCCTGGCCTCCTTTTTGCTGTCAGAGGCCTTC
This sequence comes from Naja naja, assembly GCA_009733165.1. Classification (NCBI taxonomy): domain Eukaryota; kingdom Metazoa; phylum Chordata; class Lepidosauria; order Squamata; family Elapidae; genus Naja; species Naja naja. Next base: position 246,118,689 of record CM019148.1, read on the forward strand.
AGGAACTTCTTCTTCTGCAGCCAGCAAGGCTTTCCTGAAGGCCTCTGCAGCCAATAAGAGAGTTCTGGATCGATCCAGAGCTTTGTTATCAGCTGCAAAGGCCCTCAGGAAAGGCTTGCCAGCTGGCTGCCAAAGAGATGGGGCAGCAAGACAAGTGTCAGGGTGTGCAACTATCCAAAGGTAAGTAGTAGGGCAGTTCTACCCTCCCCCATCCCCACCCTAGGTTAATTTTTACCTGTGCACTCTGGAGTGGGTGGGATCTTAATTAGGGCTTATTTTGGGGGGTAGGGCTTATATGTAAAAATTGGGCACATGTGTAAAAATCAAGCTAGGGATTACTTTCAGGGTAGGTCATATTTTCCAGGAAACAGGGTACCTCCTTATTATTCAACCTCTAAACCTATTTCCTTTTTTCTCAATCAGCTAAACTTAAAGCAAAATAATCTGGAAGGGACAACCAATCATTACCGCTCAAGTTCATGTAACTGGACCTTGAAGAATATGTTTAAGGTTTTGGCTACATCGATTAAGCAGTTTGTTACCTAACATTGTATATGGAGTTTCCCTTCCTGGTATACAGACCCAGACATTCATTTATGAGGAGACCTTCAACTAACACAGCTCTCGGGCCATGACCCTCTGCCTTACTTCCAAGTACAAGAGAAGAACCCACTCTTGTTGCTTGCCATCTGACAGCCATACAGAGAGAGGGGGCTTTTTACACCAGGTGTGATCCTGAGGCCTGTTAAACATTTAACACCTGCTGAATCCCTCCATTGTCAGGCTGGAAAAAAATGAGCAAAGGAACAAAAGCAGCACATGGGATCACCTGGTGGAAAGCTGCTGCACGCAGGTTTAGATGAAGCTTTTTTTTCCTTCAGCGACAGGAATATTGATGTCCATTTTAAGATATTTTTCTTCCTTGCTCGGGAAAATGAATGATCTCCTACTTTATCAACTTTTAAAACAGGACGGAGAGGGAGAACTGTTAGCCTACTAGCCTGTTAACTGTTATAAATATGTCCCTGTCTTCTTATTCACAATGATTTCAACCAAATGTTCCAGTAATTAGGTCTAGTGGTTAAAGCATCCAGCTAGAAAACAAGAAACTGTGTGTTCAAGTCCCACCTTAGCCACAAAACTCTGCTGGATGACCTTGGGCCAGTCATTCTCTCTCAGCCTAAGCCATCTTACAGGGTTGTTGTGGTGGGGACATTAGAAGAAGGAAGGTGTCTTGGATATGTTCACTGCCTTGAGTTATTTGTAAAAATAATGAAGGTGTGATAGAAATAAATAAATAATGAGTAAAAGGTAAAACATTAGGAGTTGTCATTGTTTGATAGTAATGTTTTATAGTAATGCATTGAAAGTTTGGATCATTTTGTATTTTTGTAATGTATTTTGAAAAACTAAACCATGTGTTTTTCAAAAAGAACAAATGAGAGCACCTGAGATCCAGCTAAAGCTGCCATCATTATTGCACAGAGAATTTCACATATGAAATATTGTTCTCTCAACCGTAAAGTGAACAAAACTCTAAAATGGTTTTTCAGTTAGAGAGTATTAGGGCTAAGCATCACCTTGGAAATAATTTGGAAAATATGCTTTGAAGCACCTGCCATAAGATCCTCGAAAATCTATGGATGCCTTAAACAGCTGTGGCCAGGTGCTAGGTTTCTGCCGCTCACATGTGAAGCATATTTTTGGAACTGATTCTGAAGTGTTGACAGCCCTAGAAAATGCAGTCTACTGTAATGTCCATTGAAAGGTTTTGAGGACCATCACATACCTCAAGCAATAGCTACATAGACAACCTGTGGACCTGTGGACCAAGGGACATGCACCCCCTCATTGATCATTGGCACCTCTAAAACACAACCACCCACCCATACCTGAGAACTTATGAGATTCCCAAATATGAGACTTTAGTGGTACACTTGAAGATCGGAGGATTAGAAACTAGATCCTGGTATGTGTAGTTGAAAAAATTAGAAATATTTAGTCTTGAAACTGTATAGAAAGATACCTGAAAGGATTTCTCACAGAGAGCCGAGACTTCTTCTCCATCATTCAATGTACAAGATACAAAATAATAGTTCTGAATTATAAAAAAGATAGTTTCTTATTGGTTGTTCCCAAAAAAATCCTAGATGTGACAGCAGTTTGACCATGGAGTCAGTTGCTGAGTTCTCCATTTCAATTTATTAAAGTACTTTGTACTAATGTAAGCACTGAGGAAATGGTTGGGCCTGATAGCTGAAGGTTTTCTTCCAACTTTAATATTATATGAAATATTTTGAGGTTTGAGGAAAGAACATCAACATTTGGTGATGAATCTGTCCATATTTCTTTTCCTATCTGGCGGATCAATTAGAAAAGGGATATACTGTATTATAAAATGTTGTTATTACTGGTATTATTTTGGTGCTCTCCATCAGTGTTGGTTCCTAGGGATTACCTGGACTGCAGTTTTCTTGGCAAAATTTCAGAAATGGCCTCCTTTCTAGCCTGAAACAAACTGGCCCCTAGTCAGCAGGCTGTGTTTTGTGCCTAGGATGGGACTAGAATATGAAGTCTTCTAGTTCTAATCTGATGTCTTGGCCCTACCCCAATCTGGCTTTATGCAATTAGATGATTCACTAAAATCTCATCAAGCATGATTTGGGGAACTACAGTTTATCAAATAACCCTGAGTTAGCTAGGTTCACATATACAAGGAAGCTACAAGCATGGTTTATAAGCCACAATACCTGGGTTCACATAACATAGTAAACTGCAGTGTGTTTTATTGAGAAAAGGGAAAATTTATTTATTTATTTATTAGTGGGACTTATATGCCGCCCCATCTCCGAAGACTTGGGGCGGCTCACAATAAAACAACAACAATAAATACTTAAAAAAGAATTAAACTAACAGTCCCAAAACACAATTACAATTATAAAATACAAAACTTAAAATCAATCCAAAAATCTAAAACCACCCCTCCCAGGGGTCACAGCCCGGATTGGTCAAATAACCAGGTCTTCAGGTCATGGCGGAAGGTGCGGAGGTCAGGGGCCAGGCGGAGCCCCAAGGGAAGTTGATTCCAGAGGTCGGGGACCGCGACAGAGTAGGCACTTCGTTAGGGGACCGCCAGCCGGCATTGCCCGGCCAACGGGACCCCAAGGAGTCCCTGTCTATGACTTCGCACAGGGCGGTTAGTATTCGATGTCGGCAGCAGTCGCTCCCTTAAATAATGAGGACCCATGTCATGTAGGACTTTGTATGTTAAAGTTAAGACCTTGAATCTCACCCAGAGCGCAACCGGCAACCAATGTAGGCAGCGCAGGAGGGGCCTAAAATCAGGATAGAGACAGCAGTTCTATTTTTTTTTGTGATCCTTTTCTCCTAGAAAGGCTATTGATTGTGCCAGTTGTGTTTTCAGATGTTTGTGTGATGCCCTAAAGACAGAAAATCAGTATTTTTCCGTTTCTGACTTATGATGTTTTTGTTTTGTGTTTTTTTTTTTAAATCTGCTTTGGTAAATCACATTCTTCATTAATTCAATCTGGGATTTTTTTTATTTGCTGCATAGAATGAGAATCCAATAATATTACACTCACACACTGGATCCACACATCATCTGAAGCTCCTGTTTGATTCTGTGTTAGTATTATGTATAATCCAGCCATTAAGACTCAGTAAACAATCATGGTTCAATTAAACCACATCTTACCATACACGGAAAGCAGTTTTTACCTATTTTACAGAATTGTCCTATATCTAGGACGTTACTGTATATAAAAATAAGTGTATATATTTACTCAAGAACCAAGAATCACTGGATTCAGAGAATCATACTGCAAGCAAACTATTTTTGTCCAGAAACTAGAAGTGACCCATAAAATTTCTAGATCTAGTATGGTTCTTAATGCCTGGCTTTAATAATAGGCATTTCATATTTATTGCCATTTTGGTGTGTCCACACAGGGCTTTTTAAAAAAGCGAATGGCACCACCATGATGCCAAAAAAAGAGGGAGACTCTAAGGAGGTTAGTTGGTAAAAACAGAAGCCAAAGTTAACTAGTCTAGGAGCTTCTTCCTCCCAACTTGCCCTGGCTACCCCAACTTTATCAACCCATATCTCAGCCAAAGCAGAGGGAGAGGTTATCTATGGCAGATTCTTACAGATGTACACCTGGAGTTTAAGTCCCACCTCAGTATTCACTGAGGTGATCCCAGAGGAAAAGCACATTCCTCTCAGCCTCAGGGTTCTGCCTGTACAATGGGCAGATTGTGCAGGGGCTGGCTGAGAGGAATGGCGAAAAGCATTCAAGAGGCTAAGAAAACAATTAAAATGAAGAATGGCCCTTGTTTTCTACTGGGTAGACCAGCGCAGCAACTTTCCATATGTCTTGCAAAGTTTTCCTAGTGCTGTGCATTTATTTGCATTGAGCTGTTACCTTCCTGAGTCCCAGCCAGCCTGTGGCACTCGCTAATCCCTCTAGCCCATCCCAAGGGTGCTGAGCCAAAGCACCAGAGCGCTGTTCCTCCTTCAGCAGGATTTGAACACCTCAGCCTCTCCCTGCATGAAGGAGCAGACCGACCGCCTTCCTGCCCCACGACCTGCAGCCTTGCTCTTCTCCCAGGTGTGCAAGGGCCACGGATCTAGACTCTCTTCTCTCTTGATCGCTCTGCCGAACCTCAGCCTACTTCCTCCCAGCACCTGCCAGCCCTCCCCGGCCCTCCCCCAAAACCAGGATGTGGACATTTTCCCCTTCCCTCCCTCCTTCTGCCCTGCCTCTGCCTGCCCCTGGCCATCCCCTCCTTCCCCGTTCCCCACAGCGCCCACCCTACAGCTGCCCTGGCCTCCGCTCCCTCGCCACACTGCCAGCCCTGGGGCAGCAAAGAGAGAGAGGCAGGTGGGTGGAAAGCGACAGCTGGTGTTGTTCCAGGGAAGGTTTAATGAGCATCTTTTCCCTTCCCTCCCCCTCTGCTCTTTGTAGAGTGAGTTGCCGGGGCTGCTGGCTCTAATCAACCCCATTAGCAAAAGGCTCTGGTGCTACTCTGGGGGGCTCCCAATGCCCCCTCCCCCTGCATGCCCGGCTTGCCTTCCTGCCCTGCTGTGTCAATATTTGCCCTGAGTAAATGCAGAGCCCATGACAGGTGTGCAGGGGAGACGGCACACACTCTTGGTGACAACACAGCCCTCCGGCTTGTCGTCCGTGCAGCCCCCAACACCCCAGCCCCCCCCCCGCTGCTTGCCAAGCCAGAGCTATTTTTATCGGGCCTATAAAAGGCACTGCCAGGCCAGCATCACCCTCATTTTCCACTCGCTTGGCTGGGAAGGTGAGTCGCTCACCTGGAGCTGCCAACGTGTCACCGGAGCCAGGTGAGATGTTCCCAGCCTGGGGCTTACAGGGGGAAGGGTGCTGGGAGGGGCTGGGTACTGGAAGCCCCAATGGCCACTGGGCACCCCAAGTGATGGGGGCTCCTTTCAGTTATGAAGCAAGGTTGGGGAGGGGGAGGCTGAGAAGAAGACCTCTCCTCACAACAAGAGCTGCCCGGGTTGGCTGCCTTAGCACTGTACTATTTGGCTTCTAGTGGCTTTTCAGGGGAGAATCTAAGTCAATAAAACTTCTGCCAGCATGGTGGGGATAGTTACATTTGCCAAAATCCTCCCCTCTGACCTTGGTATTACTATTATTCAATCTGCAGCAACTTAGAGATTAATTGAGTGAAACTGAAACTTGAGTTTTGATCATCTGGTTCTACTTCTGAGAGTAAAGCTGCTGGATCCTGCTCTGAGTGTTGCATAGTTATGGCTACTGCTCCTCCATTTCTTTTATTAGTTCTTTTTAAATGTTCCTTTCTTCTCTCTCTCTCTTTTCCCATTAATTGTACCCATTCCTTCTATTCCCCTCTTCCCCGCTTTATCTATGTATGCTTTGTCCTTCACAGATGCCATCTTCCAGGAGAGCTGTGAGACCGCAAGGGGGCATATGCAGTGGCTGATGGGCCTGATGGGCAGAGCAGGTCCCCTTCCTCCTCCTGGGTGCTAGCTGGGCTTGCCTGGCGTCGAGCCCCACGCACAAGACCTGATGTGAACGTTTTGTTCGTTCGGCTCGCGTTAGGCAGGTCCAGCCTGTCTGCAAACACATGCACCTCTTACATGGCATGCACGTGTGATGAAAGTGTGGTGTGTATATGTACACTCATGTCTATGTGCATGATTCAGAACGCGAAGTGTATATAAAATTGTACACTTATCTCCGGCAGCTTATGCCTGAAGAAATCTACATTTGGCACTGAACCTGACTCAGGAACGTAGAATAAAATTGTCTGGTAAAATTGCTTGCCTGTCCCATACAAGTCCTTCTGCAGTGGGATATTTTGAAATTTGGATGTCCCTTTTTTAGAGAATGATTTTCTGGAGGCATACAAACCCCTTAAGGAACTGCTTTCCAAAGCCAGCACAACTTTACCATGGATATTTGTGTGCTGCCCATTTTGTTCTCCATCTGCAACATCTACTAACTTACCTTAGCCATTTCAAATTCTGTCCCTGTCACTAATTCAAGGGCTTTGGGGTTCATTTCAAAGAAGGGAACTGAATGCATTTCGCTCCCAAATCCCACCAAGATCTTCCGTGCAGTCTTATCTCTACTTACGATCCTTCAGGGTTTAGCTTTCTTGGCTGGTATTCACATTGTCAGAAATTCAGATTATTTCTCCCACTTTGCTTATCCTTTAGACAGAAAGGATGACCCTCCCTATGGGGCTGTGACAAGAGAGAGAGAGAGAGAGTTCTTTCTTTTCCTCCAAATGGTTTGCCCGCTTCAAGATGCCACTGAGAGACAGGCTGTGTTTGAGAGGTTCAAAAAAGGGTCACCAGTCCCTTCTGCTCAGACACAAAATTAGATTAGGTATTGAGGGAAGTGGATGGGAGTCTAGTGAGAATGGAATTTCTAGTAACAGGCTGTTATAGAATGGCTGGGTAAGTGAGCCTGAAGACATCTGCCCCTCAGCCCCATTGGTCCAGCTTTCTAGAAAGTTCCTAGAGTGCTTCAGGTAGAGAACAAAAGGGCCCAGGGTTCTTCTCTTTTACATAAGGTCTCTGTTGTCACTGAGAGAAACTAGAGGAGTCGTTTGCATCTGGAAGGATTAGTGCAGCCAGCTCCAATTTTGAATAAAAAAATTACCTGACTGTGAGCTATTTTGGGAAAAGCCAGAGCACAGTGACAGACTTACCAACATGTGCAAGAAAATACACATCCATGGAGGGTGACAATTTCATGTCAGTGAAATTCTTTACACAGAGTAATGTTTGCTATTGCTATTGCTACAGTTAGGAAGAAAAGAGAGTGACTCCTTTCAGCACAACTAGATGAAGATTTTAGGGTTGAGATATATTACATGGGTCTTATTGAACTAAGCTATCTGATTAACAGACTAATTCCTTATGTATATCTCCTTGGTACCATTGTTTTAGGTACATATTCATATGATCTCGGTTTAAAGATGCCAGTCTTTTATATACTTCCTTGACATTTCAATAAATGACATGCATAGAGCTCTCTTGAACTCTAGTGAGTGTATCAATAATTCCACACAATATTTTTATCATAATCAGTTTTTTCTGATCACAAATAAATTGACAATTTCCATATCAAATTTTAGTTATAATCCATCTACAAATACATTAGAGACCTAGAGCAAATGGTATACATTAGGAATCTATCAGATGGCATCTAATATTTCATGCATGATCACATATACATTATTGTGCATAAAAAGCTCCAAATCCCCATTTTCAGAAGACAAATAGTTTCAATTTCACTATTCATTCATAGGAAGCAAGGACCCAATTTCAATATGAATTTCTTATTTTTGTCAGAGCTCATTAGGGCTGTAACTAGCCCTTTTCTTGGCAGGATTTTTCTACGTTTAAACCAATAACCAACAGATATTCAAAAATATGATGACCTTTCAAGCATGGATAGGCAAAAATAAGTATACAAAACCAATAATGAATGCCACCCCTCTTCCTGAAACCTTGGACTAGTCTCATAAAAACAGCAGAAAGCTTTGCAATTCATTCAGGTGCAATTAAATGGGGCTTCTGCACAACACCTAGTAAATATTCTTACTTTTCAAGCAGACCTTGAAGAGTTTGAAGTGCACATATTAGCAGGTGATGATGCTGATCTCCATGTTGTAAAGATTTTTATCTGCTGATTCCTTGCATCAAGTGGATGTTACAGGGATCAGTGTGATCAAGACATTTCTTATCCTCCTGGTGATCAGCCTTTGCCTTCTGTTGCCTTTTCTTAAAGATTCAGAGATTCAATATAGGTTATTCAAGCAGGAGCACTTGGTGCCTTGGTGTCCGTACAAAATCAGCTATTAGTCTTGGTTTACTTGTTCAGATCCAAAGGTTCAGAATATAGTTGCCACGTGGATGGATGTCTGTTGTTTAAATGCCTTTGTTTTTCCACATATTATTTTTTTGATTATTGTGTTGTGGTTAGCAGAAACCAATTTTCTCTCTTTCTGTAAAAAAAAGCAGTTCTCTCTGTGTGTGTATGTGTGTGTATGTGTGTGAGAAAGAGAAAGAGAGAGAGAAATAGTGAGGAAAATATTGTCAGAGAAATTGTTGATTTATTCAAAAATAATTGCAGTTTCCCCCAACATAGTGTATTCCACCCATGTAGGATTCCAAAATTCTCCAACTCCAGAAAATGCTGGTTTATATGTTTTTGCTATGCTTCCTGGATCTAAAACATAATCAAAAAATTATAGCCATAAATGCAGATGATCTTTAGGAAGTTTACCCCACTCACTAAAAAGACAAGCTGCGCCTCTGAAAGAATAGCAAATCTTGCTTTATTTGTAAGACCATGTGATGAACTCTGCCTATTTAATCCAGCCTCCTGTTTCCCACTATGGCCCTCCCCTTGGGAAATAAACAGGTAGGAGAATCCTCATCTTTCTACGGTGGTTCTCCAGCAACCTGCCCTGGTCCCAAAAGTAACACATATTAGCTACTAATCACTTATACCGTTTTTATTGGGGTATCAGTTTGTTTCTCCATTAAAGATGCTGAAAATGGTAGTCATCACCAAAAGGATCTTAGATCACCTACCCTGGTTTAGCCAGTCACTGTACAAATAATTGTTTGGTTTTTCCTACATCTGCCATCATTCAGTTTCTTTGGACGAAACCCCAGTAAGTGGATATGGAGAAGAGTGTTGTTATATTTCATGAAACAAAAAGGAATATATTCAATAGCCTATAACATTCGTATGTTTGCTAAATTGGAAAGCTCTTCAAAACAGCCTCTTTGAATCAAAGTGATAAATAGCCAAGCAATAACGTATCTACTATCATCTCCCCATCAACTCAATTCTTCCAAGTGAATCTGTCTAGTGAAGGACAAAGCCAGAAGAGAGATAACTGAAAGACAGAAACCACAATTATCTCAGACTTTTTTCACACAACGTACTATCCCCAGGCTTCAATATAAAATGTAAAGAAGGCCATGTTTTTCATAGGTTCCTCTAATCTTGTAAGAGTTCCTGTGTGTGTAAAATTAACATTTGGGGGCGGTGGATGATTAATGTATATTTTCTCATCAATACAGCATTTTGATAGGAAAGAAAACTAAGTCATTTCACTTACAGGTATCAAATAAGGCCAAACCAGATATTTTGTCAGATGGAAGACCCTCAAGATTGTTTTCTGTCTCGGTTTTACATGCACTGCTGAGTGGAGCACTCTGGTAGCTGACTCTTGCTTCAACGTTGGTCAAGAATCACATCCTCCATCATGTCTGAAGACAAGCTAGCTTCAGAGGCACCCATCTGGCATGCAAAGTTTGTCTTCTAACAGATAGACAATTGCTGCCACCCAATCCCATCTTATTACCTGTTGCATCCGCCCTCTGTCTGACAATAAGGCTGGCTTGAAAACACGGAGCTCTTTTAGAATCTCAACTTTGCACCTCTCTCCCAAAAAACTGCTCTTTGTTTTTACATTTTTGACCTGGCATCTTTGGTCAGGTTTTTAAATCCTTCCACTCTGGAAAAAAAAACAATTAATGAAAATAAGTTCCCAGTTGGTAGGGTGAGCCACCAGGATGTGGTAATCCTGCAACGATTTGGAGACTGTTTGACATTTTATTAGGCAAGCAAATACAAAGCAGGAACGCAAATGTAGGCAAAATAGGATTGGCATGATGCAAAAGAAACCAAAGCTCCTGCGTTTTGATAGAAGAAGGGATGGGGTGGGGTCAGGAAAGGCTTGGTAGATGTGTCTTATCAAGCAGAAGATGATGATTAGCTTTCTCCTCTTGCTCCTGCCAACCATAATCCCTGATTTGTTACCCTTTGGGAGAAGGTAGAAAACAGTCCTCTTGTCATGTCCTATAGCCAGTAAAATTTGGAATAACTTGGATTCACAAAAGCACTAAATAGACCAACCATGCACAGTAAATACCAAACCATGATAAAAAATATTACATATTTTAAATATGGCCTTGGTGGTGCAGGCTGTTTATAGCCTAGCACTTAGTTCCAGCTACCTGTAATTATTGCAGGCTTGAATCCCACCTGGCTCAAGGTGACTCAGCCTTCCATCCTCTCGGGGTAGGTAAACTGAGGTCCCAAGATTGTCGGGGGCAATAAGCTGACTTTGTAAAAATGCCGCTTAGTAATAAGCAGGCATATACAATGGAAGGAAGGCTATTGCTGAGCACACTGGGTTGTATCCCAAAAATTGTAAGCCACCTTGAGTCTCCGGAGAAGGGCGGGATATAAATATAATTTAAAAAAAACAGTCATATTGAGTCAGAGGTGGTATTCAGCAGGTTCTGACCAGTTCTGGAGAACCGGTAGCGGAAATTTTGAGTAGTTCAGAGAACTGGCAAATCCCACCTCTGACTGGAGATTTTACAGTATCCTTCCCCTGCCACGCCCACCCAGCCATGCCCACAAAATCAGTAGTAAAATTTTTTGAATCCCACCACTGTATTGAGTGATATCTCTGCATTGTCTACAGCAGCCAATAATTCAAAAGTCTCAGCTTAATGCAGAGGATGACTGGAGACAGGAGGCTTTTCTTTTAATAATTTGGAGCAATATAGCCACTGAAGATATAAAACTGCTACTAGCAAATATATTTTATACTATTAACTTAGAAGCATGCATTTCCCTACAATCTGGGAAGCACACTTTCATGTTAACACCGGTAGTCCTTGACGTACGACCACAATTGAGCCCAACATTTCTGTTACTGAGACATTGGTTAAGTGAGTTTTGCCCCATTTTTTGACTTTTCTTGACTCAATCGTTAAACGAATCACTGCAGTTGATAAGTTAGCAACTTGGTTGTTAAGTGAATCAGGGTTCCCCATTGACTTTGCTTGTTGGAAGGTCGCAAAAGGGGATCCCATGACCCCCGGGACACAGCAATGGTCATAAGTATGAACCAGTGGCCCAAACATCTGAATTTTGATCACATGAACACGGGGATGCTGCAATGGTCGTAAGTGTGAAACACAGTCATAAGTCACTTTTTTTCAGTGCCCTTGTGACTTTGAATGGTCACTAAACAAACTGTTGTAAGTCAAGGACTACCTGTGCAACCCTTTGGGGGGAGGGATGTATTCTGAGTGTTGCATAAAGAAGAACAGTCTACCTGAACTTTCTGAATGGGTGCCTATTGCTTTAAAAGATGGAGTTTCTGGTTCCAGTCATTGTAGAAGGAACTCCCTGTCAATGTACTTCAGCTTCAACCACAACAATACAAGAGCACACAACAGATACAAACTCAATGTTAACCACTCCAAACTTGATTGCAGAAAGTACAACTTCAGCAACAGAGTGGTCAATGCCTGGAATGCACTACCTGACTCTGTAGTTACATCCTCTAACCCACACTCCTTTAACTTCAAACTATCCACTATTGACTTCACCCCATTCCCAAGAGGTCTGTAAGGGGCGTGCATAAGTGCACCATTTTGCCTCCAGTCCCTGTCCTATTGTCCCCATTTATTTGTACCTATCTCCTGTATTCTTACTCATGTTTATACTTATATCTATTACCTAGTAAGTGATTGACAAATCAAATAAATCAAATCAATCAATAAATAAAAATGTATAGCATTCAAAAATCAGTCTGGTGGCATCAACAAATTTTATTAAAAAGTTAACAGTTGTGTAAGTGGGAAGTGTGCATGTCCATAGGCAGACTCAGCTAACTCTGTTCCTAATGTGACAAAGGGAGCCATTCTCCTCCATCTTTTAACATGCAATAAGGAAGGAAAGCAAATTAATCAGGCGCAAAAATATCTAAGCATTATTCCCAGGGTTTTGCACTGAACATCTTACTGCCTGAGGTGAAGAACAAGGAGGCATTTCCTCCAATGAATGCACAAAGCTGGTCAGACCAGCAGGAGCACCTTGCTTGAATGTTGGCAAAGAGCCAGTATCTTTTTACCACATGGCAGACAGCTGGCAAACCGGGGAAATGATAGGCCATTAATGTATAGTTGAAAGAATTATCCTTCTGAGTTCAGTTCCAAGGGGGAAAAAGACACAGGAAACATGGAGGCTGTTTGGAAAGATGGTTTAATGGTGGACAGGACCACATGGCTTGGAGCTCCAAAGAAGGAAGGATGAGATACTGAAAGTGCCTGGTTTTATACTCTCTGTTGGGATTTGAACTTGAGCTTGTATTCTGATTGATTGTCAAGACTCCCATGGGGCCATGCAGGGGCAACTCTGTAGTCTGTCCTGAGTCCCAGGCTTGGTTGAGCCTTGGCTGGATGATGATGTAATGAAAAGGGCTTTGGGCAATTCCTATAGCTCTACCTGGAGATCTTTGTTATGTAACAAAGCCTTAATGGCCCACCCATTAACAAAGGTGGGGAGGTGAGCTTCTGCTTCTGAGGTGAGTTTCTGCTTCTGAATTTCTACTCTTTTAGGGAAATATTCTGCCTTTTTATTATTTCCTAGGATAGTTCATTTTTCTAGGAGAGGGGTGGGTGCTAACTTCCTACAGTATAAACACATACAGCCCTGTCTCCCAACTTCTTGCCACTGCCTCCAAATATAGCTACTTTGTTCTCTTCAATGGCCAGCCCTATTTTACCCCTCTATCTTTCATAAGGCAATAGAAATACTTCACTTCTTATCAGCTCTACTACCAGCTCACCGAGGAATAATTTCAGTGGGCCAGAGGTGGTATTCAGCAGGTTCTGACCAGTTCTGGAGAACCGGTAGTGAAAATTTTGAGTAGTTCAGAGAACCGCAAATACCACCTCTGACTGGAGATTTTACAGTATCCTTCCCCTGCCACTCCCACCAAGCCACCCACAGAACCGGTAGTAAAAAATTTGAACCCCACCACTGCAGTGGTATCCAAATACAAAAGCAGAATCTTGGAAGTGTAAACACAAAGAAGGAATGTTCTTCCATATGTGGTGGCAGTGTCCAGAGGTTAAAAATATTGAATGTGGGTACAAAGATGGTTATTAGAAATTACAGAGCACAAATTAGAACTCGAACTGGAAACATTCTTATTAGGAATAATCAAGGGAAAATTGAGCAAGGTCATCCAATATATCATAACTGCAGCAAGAATAGCCTTCGCACAGGGGTGGAAGAAGGAAAAGATACCATCTGAAGAAGACTTGACACAAAAAATAATGAATTGTGTGGAACTGGATAAGCTCACAATGGAATTAAGAGGCAAAGAAGATTCGGATGATTACGCGGTTTGGGATAGGTGGTACAAATGGGTGGAGGATAGAAATAAGAGCTGATATTTATGTATAAAAGGAGCAGTATGTATCAATAACAACACGAACACTGTTAATGTGAATAGAGATTTGTATTTTTGTTTTTAAAAATAAAAATATTTAATTAAAAAAAGAAGAGAAAACATACTATAGTGAAATATTGGACTGTGAGGATGTAATAGCTATGGCTTCAAGTTACTATTTGCTTTGAAAACAGCCTAGGGCAGGGTTATTATTCTAACTTTTTTTTAAATTACATTTATATGCCGCCCTTCTCTGAAGACTCAGGGTAGCTTACAATTTTTGGGATACAACCCAATGTGCTCAGCAATAGCCTTCATTCCATTGTATATGCCTGCTTATTACTAAGCGGCATTTTACAAAGTCAGCTTATTGCCCCCAACAATCTTGGGACCTCAATTTACCTACCCCGAGAGGATGGAAGGCTGAGTCAACCTTGAGCCTGGTGGGATTCGAGCCTGCACTAATTGCAGACAGCTGGAACTTAAGTGCTAGGCATTTAACAGCCTGCACCAACAAGGCCCTTAGCACAGAACTGCATTTTAGGGGTCCAGAATGTTCTTGCAGTCGTAGATCTTCTACCTCGTTAGACCAAGAAGTGGTATTTGTAAAAAAAAAAACCTGAGTGAGCAGCTTTCCATGGGTGATTGATCATTACTATACCCCTAACAGGTCACCTTAACCCTATTTGGCTAGTACCTGGCACTACTTTTCTAAGGCTCCTTCAGACAATGTCCTGGCTGCGAGACAGGGAGTGGTTGCAGTCCTGGACCATGTTGGGGGTCACCCAAACTAAATACTATTCAGTGAGCAGATCAGCAAATCCATTTTGACAATGGTGTGACTCATATGAACAGATTTATGTTGGGGGCACACAAGGGAGAAAAGTGTTTTTAAAAGAACAATGTTTCATCTTAAGAGTGAAGTGGTGAATGAAAATGGAATTGTGTTAGTGTATCTGGGCTCCTCTGCTTTTCCCCCCATTCCAGTTTGAGAAACTCTTATAGCATTCACAAATTAGTTCTCAAGCCATATGTTTAGGATGCCATGTTTATTTATTTCTTAATTTTATATAGCCACCCATCTCACTGCCATAACTCTGTCCTGAAACAATCCAGGAGACCACCAGAAAGTAGCAAAGGGATTGTGTTTTCTGAATCTATTTGTTGCTATTGAGGGGTCACTCAGATTTCTGCACCTCCTCGATGGTCAATCTATAGTTCTCTTAGAAGAAAAAAAAAAGAGTAAAGCCACAGGATCATCACAGAAAAACGTCAGGAGAGACTTTGTCTTCACTGAATCTCAGAAATAAGAAATGGAAAAACAAAAGGAAGACCCACGAATTCAAAAGAATGGAAAGGTAAAACTATATACAGTTCAGGGACAGGACACACACTTGAAGCTGCTGGTAGTGGTTCTAATCTCATATCTTGGCCGTGAACCGAGAAGGTGAATGAAGGAGGGAGGACAAAATAGCCAGGAACTGTGCAAGCCCTGTGTTCCAAGACCAGTTGCCAGGCTGGCAGCCCTCAGGCACAAGAATGTTCTGTTCTCACACAATTTTCCCTGTGTGTTTTCATGGATGGGAGGAACAGATTTACCTAGCAGAGTTTCATTCATGAGACATTGCAGGCAGGTTTTATTGCTGATGATATCAGTTTTTGTTCTGCTCCCCCTTATTATCTAATCTGTTCGATTCTTTCACCAAAGGCAACCTCTATTTCCCTCACTTACAAGACAGCCAGTTTATTTATTAGGAAGAGCTAGAAATTATTAGTCAAAATGCTTTCTTGGCTACAGCTGCTGATTTCATGCAGCTCCTGAAAACACAAAGCCTCTGATAATAATAATAAGTGGCATCTTCTGCCCTGGGGTTGCCAACTTCTTTACCAATTTATTCTGGGCCGTGAATATCAGTATGAACTGCAAACATAAGAAGATGATCACTTCTGTCTATCAAAAACTTCCCCAGTGAAATAACAGTTATTCTGTTAAAAAAAGAGAGAGCTAGGGATGAATCCTTATGGTGACATATTTCTTCTCCAGACTTTTTTTATTTGAACTAGAGAAGGAAGAAATTTTCAGGTGAAAGAAAACTCAATAATAATAAAAACAAGCGTTATTCTTTAAAATTCAGTGCATTTATTGATGCAATTCTATGGAGTTCGACAGCTTGAACCGTGGCATGGCATCAATTAGATACCCTTGCTTCACTTCCAATAGCCAGGCATTATGAGACGTCATCATCTGCGTGGGAACAGCTGGCTGGTCCTTTGTGGCCTTCTAGGTGGATTAGTCCCCATAGCAATCAGTGAGGCCAGATAGGTAACCTGATGTTTTGTGTGTGTGTGTGTGTGTGTGTGCACGTGTGTGTGCTGTACTCAGGATGGTTGCAGCTCTGTTTCTTTGCAGATATCCAAGGGCAGAGTAATATGTTCCTCAGCATCCAAATATAGACAAACATTAAACTAACACTCCTTTCAGATGGCTCTTCAAAGAACACTTTTTCTTCCAAAGCTCCCTCTTGGTGGAACCCAAGAAGCAACCAAGAAGAAGGTAGGCTGTGAAAGAAGGAGATCCAGCTTCTATTTAGACAGATTTCAGTGGGTGCCCTTAGGTGAACTGCTGTCTCACCTTTCTTCCTGATCTGCAATCCTTGGCCAGCCTCACAGGAAAAGATTGTCATGATTAATTTGATGTATATGCAATCTGTTCTTTGGTAAAGAGCTCTGTAAACATTTTTTAAACCATGATTCACTTAAATAAGGACTGGGCTAGTTATAGCCACTTTTCACAGCCCTCGGAGCTCCCTAGGACTGTGACGGACAACTCAATTTCTCACCATTTTGATCAGTGGTAGGTGTTCTGTATGCCCATATATGGCCAAAGAGTGGAGTCGGCTGAAGACTCCACTTGTTGGCTCAGCCACCAGCGAGAAAAATAAAGTCCCGTCAGTGGCTGAAGTGGTGGACAGTGCCAGCTATAAAAGCCGGTGCCTGCCGCGTGTTCGCGGCTTGCATTTTCTGAAGTTTAAATAAAGCTGTTGCACCTGACCCGTGTCCTGCCTATCTATGACTGCACGACCCATCTAAAACACTGGTGACAAAGGCGGGATCCCGCACATAAGGAGTAGGATCACTCGGCATTGGCTACCGAATCACCACTGGGATCAGATGACCCCTCCCGCAGCAGATGGCATGGCGAAACGACCTCCCTGCCTGGCTCACCGTCCAATGGCCATTCCTACGACCCGGCCAAGGAAAAATGGTCCTCGTATATTTATTTATTTATTTATTATTATTAATTCGACTTATATGCCGCCCCCTCTCCAGAAGGACTCGGGGCGGCTTACAAAATAAAATCAGACAACAATAAATTAGATAAAACCAAATTAAACAATCAAGCCGAATTAACACTAAAATTACAGAATTAAAACTCTAAAAAACCACCCCACCCCAGGGTCACAGCCCGGATTGGTTAAACAACCAGGTCTTCAGGTCGCGACGGAAAGTGCGGAGGTCAGGGGCCAGGCGAAGCTCCAGGGGAAGTTGATTCCAGAGGTCCGGGGCCGCAACAGAGTAGGCCCGTCGTCAGGGGACCGCCAGCCGGCACTGTCCGCTGACGGGACCCCAAGGAGCCCCTGTCTGTGAGATCGTACAGGGCGGTTGGTGTTCGATGTCGGCAGCAGTCGCTCCCTTAAATAATAGGGACCCATGTCGTGAAGGACTTTGTATGTTAAAGTTAGAACCTTGAACCTCACTCGGAGCGCAACCGGCAACCAATGCAGGCCACGCAGGAGGGGGGCAACATGGGAGAACCGGGAACTCCCATCACCACCGCTGCCGCATTTTGCACCAGTTGCAATCTCCGGATGGTGTGCAAGGGCAGTCCTAAATAGAGAGCGTTGCAGTAGTCGAGTCGCGAGTAACAAGGGCATGAGTGACCGACGCAGGGCATCGCGGTCCAGAAATGGGCTGCTGGCGAACCAGCCGGATCTGGGCAAAAGCCCCCTGGTGACGGCTCCCACCTGCTCCTCCAACCGGAGCCGTGCATCCAGGAGGACCCCAGATTCCTAGCCCTATCCACAGGGGCAGCACCACTCCCCTATGGTCAACGATGGACATTCCAAACTGGACCGCGATGCCGGTATGTACAGCCACTCAGTCTTGGCCGGGTTGAGTCGAAGCATATTTCTGTCCATCCAGATCCGCCGCATCCAGACAGCGAGTCATCACGAGAGGGCATCACTGATCTGGCCTGGGGTGGAGATATATAACTGTGTATCATCAGCATATTGATGATACCTCACCCCAAAACCACGAATGATCTCACCCAGCGGTTTCATGTAGATATTAAATAAAAGGGGAGAGGACCGACCCCTGAGGGACCCCACAAGTGAGTGCCCTTGGGCGATCTCTGCCCCCTGCTAACACCGATGCACCGCCCGCGAGGTAGGAGGAGAGCCACCAAAAACAGTGCCCCCCACCCCAACCCCGCGAGGCCGCAAAAGGATACCATGGTCGATGGTATCGAAAGCCGCTGAGAGGTCTAACAGGACCAGGACAGAGGAAAAACCCCTGTCCCGCGCCCTCCAGAGATCATCCATCAGTGCGACCAATGCCGTCTCCGTGCTGAAACCAGGCCAGAAGCCCGATTGGCACGGATCTAGGTAGTCCGCTTCATCCAGGAAAAGCGGAAATTGCCTGGCCACCACACTCTCAACAACCTTCGCCAAAAGCGAAGGTTGGAGACTGGACGAAAGTTATCTAACACAGTCGGGTCCAGGGCAGGCTTCTTCAGGAGGGGCCTCACCACCGCCTCTTTCAGGGTGGAGGGAAAACACCTCCCTTAGCGGCGCTGACCACTGCCCGGATCCAACCGCAGGTGACCTCCCTGGCGGCATAAGACAGCCAGGAAGGGCACGGGTCCAACAAACATGTGGTGGAACTCAGGCGCCGCATAATCCCGTCCACTTCATCCTCGGAAACAGGATCGAACTCATCCCAGAACACACTTGCCAGACTACCTGTATCCCGCTCCTCAGACCACTGCAAATCAGTGGACAACCCGCCAATTGAAAGTGATCTTATCCGACAGATATTGACCAAATTCCTCAGCCCTTCCCCGCAACGGATCCGCCCCCTCCCCAGAACAAAGGAGAGAGCGCGTAACCTGGAACAGGGCGGCTGGGCGGTTATCTGCGGACGCTATGAGGGCGGAGAGATAAGACCTTCTCGCCATCCTCATAGCTCCCAGGTAAGTCCTAATATGGGCTCTTAACTGGGTTCGGTCAAACTGAGACCGGGTGGCCCTCCACCTGCTCTCTAAGCCCCTCCGACGGCGCTTCATCTCCCGGAGCTCCTCTGTATACCAGGGAGCCATCCGAGATCCGCGGCGTGTGAGGGGACGCATGGGGACAACCCTGTCAAGGGCCTCCTGCGGCCGCTGCCAAGCGGCCGTCAGATCCTCAACAGAGCTGTGAGTAAGGGAAGAGGGAAAAGGCCCCAGTTCCACCTGGAACCGCTCAGGGTCCATAAGGCGCCTGGGGCGGAACCATCTAAGAGGCTCCCTGTCCCAGCAGTGGGGGGTGGCCTTTTGGAAAACCAGCCGCAGGAGATAGTGATCAGACCATGGAACGGGCAGAGCCGTATGAACAGGTTGCCCTCTGTCACTACGCCACCACTCAGAGACAAAACTAGGTCTAGAGTGTTCCCCCCTCGTGAGTGGGGCCATGAATTATTGGGTCAGGCCCATGGCTTCCATAGAAGACATGAATTCCCGGCCAATCCCGCGCATCCCCCAGGGAAGGCAGGTTAAAGTCCCCAGGACTATAAGGCCTGGGAGCTCCACCACCCCCGAGAGGACGCCAAGAAGTCCCGGCAGGGCGCTGTCACACAGCTGGGAGAAAGGTATGTGAGCAGCAAGCCCACCTGACCATTAGGCCCCACTTCAGGAGAAGGGTCTCACTTCCGCCTGTCTCTGGGATAGTGACCTCCCTTGGAAGCAAGGTCTCCCTAATAACCACAGCCACCCTGCCACCCCTTCCCTGGGCCCGTGGCCGGTGCACAACCCAAAACCTGGAGGGCATAATTCAACCAGAGGGACACCACCTCCGGCCCAACCAGGTCTCGTGATACAAGCCAGGTCCGCAGCCTCCTCCTCAATAATCTCACGGAGGAGGGTGGCTTTATTAGCCACGGACCTGGCATTAAAGTACACCAGCCTAAGCCCAGGGGTCCCTGTTCCCGAACTCCCCAGGGAGGAGGCCATAGGGTCAGAGCGAGCAACCGCACAAAGCTGGCGGGTGCGCACTCCCAGCATATGATACGGCCCTATGCCTCGACGTCTGCCACCGACTCCAACCACCCTGGGAATCGCGGCCCCCACCTGAGTCCCCGGGCCCTGCCGGCCCCCAACCCCCGCCCCTCCCCGCCACGAACCGGGCTGCAAACAGACCCATTTCCCCCACTCCCTAACCCCTTAAGACAACAAATTAAAAATTTAAGAAGTTTCCCCTTCCTTCTAAATTTGGAATTTGACCCATTAGTCGCAACATGCCACCTCTCGGGATCCCAAGATCCGTCATTAAGGTAAGCTTTTGATAGCGTACAGGGCCATTCCACAGACTGGGGAACCGTCTGGAGGGCCCGTAAATCTAATAGAGAGTAGACAAGCATAACTTATACATCTCAGATAGTAATGGAGGTAGTTGGTACGATGGAACACATTGTAAGAATGGAATACAATGAAGGAGACAGACTGTGGCAATAAACAGGAACAGGAACAGGAACAAGCCGCAGTCGGCTGCTCTCTCACAGCTGCCGCCAGTTAGAGTCCAAAAAACAAGTCACTATGCTGCCACCATAGTGGCTTGCGGCAGAAAGTCCTGATCAGTCCTGAACAATCCCCTGCCCTCCCACTGCAGGGGAAAAATGCATCCTCCCACTGTTCTCTCACCACAGTGGGAGGCAGCCAAGTCTCCAGGAGAAAAGCAACATAAGTCCGTGGAAATGATGGAAATGGTGCAGATGACCCAGGCACCATCATTAGTGTCTAAGGAGTCCAGAATGACAAGGACAAAAGAAGGCAATAGTTGTAAG
This sequence comes from Naja naja, assembly GCA_009733165.1. Classification (NCBI taxonomy): domain Eukaryota; kingdom Metazoa; phylum Chordata; class Lepidosauria; order Squamata; family Elapidae; genus Naja; species Naja naja. The sequence goes on from CM019148.1 coordinate 246,139,590, forward strand.
TGAGTGCCCAACAACCAGGGGCAGTCAGGTCCATAGGGTGCAGGTGATTCAACCTGCACCTCGAGGTAAACGGACTCCAGGATGCCCCCGATGCACAGAAAAAGGCACTGTTCCTGACCTACTGCGATGTCAAAATATATGAGATGGCTGATGCCCTAGTTGCTGACAATTTGCAGGCCGTGTCCTGGGAGGAGCTGCAGAGCGCCCTGTGGAGTCACTACGGCCCATCTCCGTCCTACCTGACCAGTCAATACGATTTTTATACACGGAGCCAGAGAGAGGGGGAAACAATCAATACATGTCGCCAAACTAAGAAGGCTAGCGAAGAACTGCAGGTTCCCTGACACTGAAGGGATGATCAGAGACTGGATCATCCTGGGCACCAGGGACCCTGCATTGCAGAAGAAGCTCCTCGTCCGTGAAGATGTAACATTCCAAGAAGCAGTCGATGAAACCAGGGCCGCGGAATTGTCAGACTACTTGGCTGCACGGATCCAGGGCAACAGGAAGGTCCATGCCACCCGGACCGACCCTATGCCATGGCAAGCGGAGTTGGAATCCGAAGCCAGTGAAGACAGGGCCGATGGTGAGGTGTACAAACTGAGGACCGGGAAACCAAGCAGCAAACCAGGAATGCGAGACTGCAGCGGTTCTGGCAGGAGCCATAACCGATCAGTTTGCCAGTTCAAAGATACCATATGCCGAAGATGTGACTGGTGAGGGCACATCACAGAGGTTTGTCAGGCCGCACAGCTGGCAGTCAAACCAAGCCGGCGAGCCGCATCTCCCACACAACATCATGGCTGCCAAGGGGGATTGAAAGTCCTCTGGTGGGAGATTCAAAAGGAGGGAAGAGGCAAGAGAAGAAGAGGCCCACTTCACTTTCGTAGGCTACGTGCAAACTGAGGTGAGGCATACCGACGCTTATGAAGCCAACAAAGTGATGGCCACGGTACAGATTAAACACAAACCATGCTGGATGGAGGTCGATTCAGGGTCCTACATTTTGATGGTATCCTGGAAGACGCTGAGGGAGATCCTACCCAACCTACGGCTGAACCAACTGGAATGGCAGGACATTATATTAAGAGTCTATCAGGGCCGCCGAATACCAGTCATAGGAAAAAAGACTGTCCACATTGACTACGGAGCGTTCAGTGGAAAGCTACTGCTTACTATAGTAGACAGGAGCCTACCCAGTCTGCTCGGGTGGGAATGGTTCTCACCGCTCCAAATCGGCATCACTGGTGTCCACGCGACCGGGACCCCTACTCAAGACTGGAAGGAAGACATCGCAGAACTAGAATGGGAGTTTGGTGCAGTCTTCGACGGCAAACTGGGCAAGTATACAGGGACCCCAATTTCTTTCAGTTTAGACCCCACCATTGCCCCTATATGTCTCAAGCCACGCTGAGTTCCCTTCGCCCTGAGGCCAAAAGTTGAGGAGCAACTCGACAAGCTGATCGACCAAGGGCTTTTGGAACCGTTGGACCACGCAAAGTGGGAGACCCCCATTATGATACCAGTGAAACCAGATGGGTCGATCAGGATCTGTGTGGACTATAAAAAGACCCTGAATAAGGCATTGCAGCAGAGTGCCTACCCTGTGCCCGTTGTACAACACCTGCTGCATTCCTTGGGCCAGGGAACAATATTTGCAAAACTGGACTTGGCACAGGCCTATCAACAGCTACCTGTTGATGAAGCCACGGCTGAGGCGCAGACAATTGTCACACACAGGGGGGCTTTTAAGTGCAAAAGACTCCAATTCGGGGTGAGCATAGCCCCAGGATTGTTCCAAAGCATCATGGAATGATTGCTGCACAACATCCCAGGAGTCATTCCCTATTTCAACGATGTGATCGTCTCAGCCACTAACAGGGCCCAATTAATGGAATGACTAAGGGCAGTCCTGGGGAGATTCCAGGAGGCGGGTCTGAAACTCAAGAGAGAAAAATGCCAAATAGCTGTCCTGCAGGTCGAGTTCTTAGGATTTTTAATAGATGGCACAGGCATCAGACCCACCAATGGAAAGTTAAAAGCCATCCAGGAAGCCCCCACCCCACAAAATAAGGCAGAACTACAGGTGTTCCTGGGACTTTTAAACTTTTACAATGTATTTCTGCCACAGAAAGCGACCATCGCCGAGCCACTCCATAGGCTCTTGGACAAAACGGCAGGCTGGACATGGGGACAATGCGAAGCAGAAGCGTTCAAACAGATTAAGAACCTTTTGACATCGGACAGTGTGCTCATACAATACAGCGAGACACTGCCATTGACATTAACCTGCGACGCTTCCCCCTACAGCATAGGTGCAGTCCTCAGCCACAGACTGCCCAATGGGACGGAAGCACCTATTGCCTATTTTTCAAAGACCTTGTCCAAGACCCAGAGGAATTACAGCCAAATAGATAAAGAGGCACTCGCCATGGTAGCTGGGGTCAAACAATTCCAAGAATACCTCTATGGGAGACCTTTCGACCTCATTACGGACCACAAACCGCTTTTGGGCATACTTGCCGGTGACAAAGCAACGCCAAACAATTTGTCCCCCAGGATGCTGAGATGGACTGTGTTCCTGGTGGCCTACAGCTACACACTGATACACAGACTGGGCAAAGCAATCACTCACGCCGACGCCCTCAGCCGCTGCCCCCTCCCAGAGACCGCCGAGGACCCAGTGCCTTCCACAACAATCCTACTGACAGAGAGCATACGGCCAGGACTGATGACATCGTTGGAGATCACGAGACTGACTGGCCACGATAAAATCATGGTGCGGGTTTTGAATTGGGTGTGGAGGGGATGGCCACAGGCGGCGCAAGGGGAGGAATTCAAACCGTATCAAAACAGACAAACTAAGCTGTCAGTTTTGAAGAGCTGCCTGCTGTGGGGGGACTGGGTAGTCATCCCTCCCCCACTAAGGAAAAGAATGCTGGATGATCTCCACAAGGGTCACCCAGGGGTGGTCCGCATGAAGGCTCTAGCGTGGAGCTATGTGTGGTGGCCAGGAATGGACACAGAAATAGAATCCTGGGTCGCCACCTGCACACCGTGTCAAGAATCCAGGCCTGCACCACCAGCAGCCAAACCCAAGAAGTGGGAACACTGACAGCCCCCTGGGCTAGACTACATATTGATTCTGCAGGCCCCTACCAAGGACAAACATTTCTGATAGTGGTAGACGTGTACTCCAAATGGCTGGAGGTTGCATTGATGCCATCCACCACATCCGAAGCAACCATTAGGGTGCTTAGATGCCTATTCGCCACCCACAGAATACCGGATGTTTTGGTCTGGGAGCGGCACATCGACCAGCTCCGAGGCCGGGTCCTGGGCATGGACAATCAGCCGGAGGCCCAGCTCGCAAACACTGAGCAAAGCCCAACACAGGCCCAAAACACAGAAGTGCACCAGAGACACTTACCATGAGTTGAGGAAGTCCAGCGGTGTTCTTCTGAGGCCTCAAGTTCGACGGTCCCTGCCGTGCTGGTGGAATTCCAGACGCTTCCACTGGTGGGGACCGGAGCAGCGGCAGACTCGTCCGCTTGGGCCACCGCCCCAGGATCGAATGAGGTGCACCGGTCCAGTCGTGCCCATTGAAACCCTGTCTACCTACACAACTACATACTCTAGGTGGGTCCTGATTGCTGGAGTACGGACTAGGAGGGGAGGGATGTTCTGTATGCCTATATATGGCCAAAGAGTGGAGTCGGCTGAAGACTCCACTCGTTGGCTCAGCCACCAGCAGGAAAAATAAAGTCCCGTCAGTGGCTGAAATGATGGACAGCACCGGCTATAAAAGCTGGCCTGCGATGTTCGCAGCTTGCATTTTCTGAAGTTTAAATAAAGCTGTTGTACCTGACCCATGTCCTGCCTATTATGACTGCACGAGCCATCTAAAACAGTGGGATTCAAAAAATTTTACTACCGGTTCTGTGGGCGTGGCTTTGTGGGCATGGCAGTGGAAGGATACTGTAAAATCTCCATTCCTTCCCACCCCACTAACCTGATTTCCAGCTCCATTCTCCTGTGCAGGGCAACAAAAGAAGACCCAGCCAATCAGCTGGGACTCTGGAGGCAGAGAATAGATGGGGGCGGGGCCAGTCAGAGTTGATATTTGCCAGTTCTACGAACTACTCAAAATTTCCGCTGCCGGTTCTCCAGAACTGGTCAGAACCTGCTGAATACCACCTCTGATTTTGATGTGGGAAGCAGAACAAAATAATATAAGCTGTAAAATAGGCAAATCATAAGTAAAAACTGAACAAAAATTCTTGCATGTGTGGTGTGACCATATTTGTTTTACAGCTCCCACCGCCCACAAATGTTAATAATGCCCTTTGGCATTAGGATGCTGAAAAAGTTGTGCATCTGTTCCATTTCACTGTTGTTTTTGTCCCCCAGTTTAAAATTGTTTAGATATGACTTCCTTTTGTCTTCTAGTTTTGAGAGCTGAAGGGAAACTGGAGCCTAAAGAAACGATAGGCAAAAGATAAACTTATTAAGGACAAGAGAGGCTTAGATATTGCCACCAGACAAATAAGGCTGTCAGAAACAACAATATATAGTGACCACCTGCAGCAGAAAATATTGCTTCTCTCGGCTTATAATAAGGGAATAGTTAGCAAAATTCCCTTCTACATTATTTGAGATATTGTAACCAAAGCTGACACCAGCCACAGCATAGAAAAACACAAAGAAGTAGTGCAAGATAGAAAAATTGGGGGAGATCTGGTCCATAGAATTGCCCGTTGGACATGACTGGATGGATATTAACATCATCATCAACCTGGACAATCCTCAAACAGGCCCAAGCAAAGACCAAAGTAAGAATCTTAAGACCTTTTCCCTACTAGAGCATCATGAATCCACCCATTTATCCAAGCCAATGGTGCCAGTGGGAACAAAGGCTATGAAGGCAAGCCTGGTCTAAATTTTCTTCCAAAAATTTACACCGGTAAGAAATATTAGATAGCTAAGACAGGAGAATTTAGGAAAGTGTTGTGCTGGGAAAATATGTCAGGCCGCTCAAACAAGCCTTGGTGGTGCAGGCTGTTAAACGCCTAGCACTTAGCTCCAGCTGCCTGCAATTAGTACAGGCTTGAATCCCACCAGGCTCAGCGTTGACTCAGCCTTCCATCCTCTCGGGGTAGGTAAATTGAGGACCCAAGATTGTTGGGGGCAATAAGCTGACTTTGTAAAAATGCCGCTTGGGGAGGGGGCAAAAGCCCTAGTAATAAGCAGGCCTATACAATAGAATGAAGGCTATTGCTGAGCACATTGGGTTGTGCTCCAAAGATTGTAAGCCACCCTGAGTCTCCGGAGAAGGGCAGCATATAAATGCGAATTAAAAAAAAAAAACAGGCAGGAAGGCCTGGCTCTAGCCATCCAAGTGGCAGCAAAGCTTCAATACTAGAAGCATAGATAGCGGACAGGGGCTAGTCAACACCATTTCAGTATGTTGTCCCCACTTGAGACAATTGGGATAACTGGAGAAATGATGTCCCGGTGCCTGGAGGCGGTACGGGTCTGGATGGGTAGTAACAGGCTTCAGCTCAACCCCACCAAGACGGAGTGGCTGTTCTTACCGGCATCTCGGTCTTTATTGGATGTACCATCTTTGGTCATGGGGGGAGAGGTGTTGCCCCCCGTGGATAGGGCGAGAAACCTGGGTGTCCTCCTGGACTCACAGCTCGATTTGGAGGAGCATGTGGGAGCTGTGGCCAGGGGGGCTTTTGCCCAGGTTCGGCTGGTTCGCCAGCTTCGCCCTTATTTGGACCGAGATGCCCTTCGAACGGTTACCCATGCGCTCGTCATCTCTAGAATTGACTACTGCAATGCTCTCTACATGGGGCTTCCCTTGCGGACGGTCCGGAGGCTTCAGCTGGTGCAGAATGCAGCCGCTGGGCTGTGATGGGGTATCCCGATACTCCCATGTTACACCCCTCCTGCGCGGCTTGCATTGGTTGCCGGTTGCCTCCGGTCGCCTTCAAGGTATTAGTTACAACTTATAAAGCCCTTAATGGCTTGGGTCCAGGGTACTTGCGGGAACGCCTCCTGCCAGCATCACTCTCCGATCGCCCTGTTCGCTCTCATAGGAGGGGCCTCCTTGGGGTGCCGTCAGTCAGACATTGTCGGCTGGCGGTCCCCAGGGCTGTGGGAGCACCTGCCCTTTGGAATCAGCTCCCCGTGGATCTCCGTTTGGCCCCTGACCTCCGCTCCTTCCGCCGGGACCTGAAGACTTGGTTGTTCCAACGGGCCGGCCTCGAATGACCCGGGGGGGGGGTTTGGGTTTTATTTTAACTTTATTTGGCTTGTTTAGTTGTTTAATTTTGTTTTATTGTAAATTTTTCTCTGTTTTAATGTTCGCCGCCCTGAGTCCTTAGGGAATAGGGCGGCATACAAGTCGAATAAATTATTATTATTATTATTGTTATTAACCATGGTCAAGCAGGTTATGCAAACACAGTTTGAATGTCTGGCTTGACTATCTCAGACGTAAGGGAAGGCAGTATTTCTTCCACTGCTGTCCCTGCCCCTGGCAGGATAGGAGAAATCACATCCCTCTCGTCTCTACATTTTCTTCCTTTGGGTGCCGAGTTAGTGAAATGAGATGGGGAAGAAGGAGAGAGCGAAGGGCAGCAGCAGGAGGGATTCCTGATCTAATCAACCAGGCCTGGCAAATAAACCCAGCTGTGCCTCTGCCTGCAGCAGGAAACAACTTTTGGAGCAAACACCGCACCGGGCAACCGGTGGCAAAATAAACAGGGATTGGCGCTACTTCCATCTGCTCCAGGCAAGGAGGGAAAGGGGGAGATGGGGCTCAAGAAAAACTGCTCCCCATGGAAGAAAGTGGGAAACAATCTACATTGCCCCAAAGGGCTCAAAACATTCATTGTAGCACTCAGCATGTACTTTTTCATAATGTATTTTCCAGCTCCTTTGGCCATGAGAATCTAGACAAGGATCATCCTTACCTCGTTTAGCATTTCTTATTGCCTCACTTCCTTATTGAAAGTCTATCTAATTTATAGGTGCAGTATAAATGGCTATGGGGACAGTCACAAGATATGGAAGAAGTTGCTTCATTGGTTGGGTCGCATTTAATGAAATAAAAGATTTGGTCTCAGCTCAGCAAATGAAATTATGCCTTGTAAATTATAATTCAGCCTGTCATAAAAGAAAACAAAGTAAATCAAAGTAAATAATATTTTGTTCTTTGTAGATACCCTAGAAGTTTATTAAGTGAAATGAATTCCATGTAATATACGAACTATATCAGTTAAAATTTATAAAACTCATGTTAAATTCAAAACATATTTCGTCTGCTGAACATTTTCATCAATATTGGTAGGATGGTCAGATGCAGACAGATACTGCTTCACTGCTTCTAGGGAATATCAAGATCTGTGGAGGAGGTGGGGGAAATGACAGCTTAAAAATTGGTAATGTGAAATCAGCCTTTGTGGTAATTTGATCCATGTCTTCTCTATATATTAAATCCAAGTAAATCTTATTTTTTGGAAAAAAAATCATTAACCCAGGATTTTTAAGTGATAGTTTCTTCAACAAGCCATAATGCCTTGTTTTGCATAAAATGCTAAGGCATAATGGATACATGGTACTAAGCCAGCCGTGGGCAAACTACGGCCCGGGGGCCGGATCCGGCCCGTTCGGCTGTTCTATCCGGCCCACAGAGCCAAAAGAGCGGAGGGTTCTCTTGCTCTCCCAGAAAGGCTACGTGAAGTAATCTAACTTCGAATTTATATTAGTTCACACAAACACTCCATCCATGCTTTTGTTCCGGCCCTCCGGTCTAGTTTAAGAACCCATTGTGTCCCTTGAGTCAAAAAGTTTGCCCACCCCTGTACTAAGCTAATGAACAAAGTACACAATAGCTTAACACAAAGCGTGAACTCAGTCTTTTAGTCAGTCATGCCAAACAATAAGCATAAAGGACAGTGAAATAGGAAGGGCAAAATAAAGATTATATAAGTAGCTTGGCCCTTTAACACAGTTTGGGGGTGGGGAAGGTGTGCCTTCAAGACAGTGTTGGCTTGTGTGACTGCCTGGACAAGTGCCTGCCGTTTTCTTGGCAAGATTTCAGAAGTGGTTTGCCATTGGGTCCTTCCTAGGGCTCAGAGGCAGTGACTGGCCCAAAATCACCCAAGTGAATTTGTGCCTAGGGTGAGACTAGAATTCAGTCTCCTGGTTTCTAACCTGGTGCCTTAACCAGTAGACCAAATTGGCTGTTCTTTAACATGTAAATCCAAATTATCCTGACATTGTTTTTAGTGAAAAATGCAGTTGCAAATAATCCTTGCTTAGCAACCATTCAGAGCTACAACAGTGATGAAAAAGTAACTTTATGACCAATCCTCATATTCATGACCTTTTGTAAGTCTGTAAAGCAAAGGAAAGCTGAAGCAAGATAATAAGCACACTTGTAGTTTCATAATGACTGATTTTCAGTCCTAATTGTGGTCACTAAATGAGGTCCACCTAAACTATTTCTGCTGAGTGTAACATTCTATTTTCCTGCAGTGTAGATTGGGTTGGACTTACACAGTAGAATCAAACTATGTAAAAATAGGAAGTAAATGCAGAGAACATTTAGTCCAACCTTCACTGCAGGAGTCCACAACTGTCCCATTCATGACAGATAGTCATCCAGCCTGTTTAAGTCCTCCAGCAAATGAGACTCTTCCATCTCTGGAAGAAGTAATGATTAGCCCTGACATAATCAGGGAGAGTGAAAACTTTATCAGAAAGAAAAGATTTGCAGGTGCAAGGCTAGATTCAGAATATCTTGGAGATAACATTAAGTAGCCACAATGGAACGATTGTTCTCCAAGCAGCTTTTCACAATCTGTAAAATGTAGACTTTTCAGCTCCCACAATTTCCAGCAGAGATTGGATTTGCTAAAGGTTCTAAGAATTATACTGAAGTCAAACACCTCTAGATGTTCCAACATCTTCAGATACTTAATCAGGCAAAAGATGCTAGAGAACAAGGGAGCGGCTCCTGCCGACATCGAGTGCCAACCGCCCTGTGCGAGCACATAGGCAAGGACTCCTTGGGGTCCCGTCAGCTAGCCAATGCCGGCTGGCGGTTCCCCGACGACGAGCCTATTCTATAGCGGCCCCTGACCTCTGGAACCAACTTCCCCTGGAGCTCCGTCTGGCCCCTGACCTCCGCACCTTCCGCCATGACCTGAAGACCTGGTTGTTTAACCAATCCGGGTTGTGATTTTTTGGGATGGGACGATTTTTATGGGATAGTTTTTATAGGATAATTTTATGGGTTAAATTTGTAGTTGTAATGGGGCTTATTTAGTTTAATTTGCTTTTACATTATTTATTGTTGTTGTTGTTTTATTTGTAAGCCGAGTCTTCGGAGATGGGGCGGCATATAAGTCCCATTAATAAATAAATAAATAAATAAATAAATAAAATTTTTTTTCTTTCATTCCACCTCCTTTTTCTTGATAGCAAACAAATTCACAACCTCGCTATGATTCGAGTCCTCTTTTCCATGTGATGTTGGCGTTTTATTGGGTGGAAGCGCAATTCAGAGCAAATCCATATTCCTAAAAATGATGGACAAATCCATATTCATAAAGTGATGGACAGCCTGTGAATAGGTTAAAGCACAGAATGACATAAAGAGGACATGCAAGAGGCCCCAAATAAAGTACATCAGTAGCACAACTGTAGTCCTAAACAATTAGGCAGGAAATCCCAGAAAAAAAGCAGTGTGAGTTACATTGTATAGTGCTTCTCTTTATCTGCCACGCTTTGTGCCTCACCTTGGGGAACCTTTATTTTTGTTCAATGCATAAGCCTTTTCCCAGGGGCATAAAATGTTCAGGAATTGGATTTTTTCACCTTTTCATCCCATTAAAGAGGTTAAACAAATACACAGCTTAAACACTTTTAAAAAAATGCTGTTTTAAATTTATGTACTCAGCGTTTAAACAAAAATCAAAGGGCTTCTGGTGGTGGCTTTTCCAATGAGCAAATTTATTAAAATTGAGCTTGAAAAAGCTGCTACTAGTCTCTCGCTCAAATAGATTAACATAGGTCTCCTATAATGCACTCAGAATTATTTGACATGCCATTTTCATGCAGCTCACTAAGGTTGGGCAATTTAAAAAAATGTGTCCCATTCTAGCTTAATCACTATAAATATATACTATACTATAATTACTATAAGCTTGATATAATATATAAATATATTTCAATAGAAGAATCGATCAAAGTTTGTTAAAAGATATTACTTTATTTCCTTGGGCAAAAACCTGATTAGCTTGATATCTTCTTGAATTTATTTCAGGTTTATTTTTGATCAGATCAAATTTCAGACACATTGTAATTTTTAAAACACTTAAAATTCCTTAAAATGCTGCACAAAATCACCCAAAGCACAATATCTGGCCTATAGGCATACATTTTTCAAAAGATCTGAGAGAAGAACTGGAAGGCTGCCAGAATAGAGTGGGGGGGCTGCAGCGGAAATAACCCACCTTAATATACATGTATTTGGGAATTATCATTAGGGAGAACTCCACAAGAGAAAATGAAGTTTTAATTATTTCTTAGGAAATAACTGCCAACCAGTCGCCTCAATTGCAGTTCCATGTACAATCCCTGCCCTTTTATGCCCTCTAGTGGGACCTAAAAAGATAAGCAGCCGTCGAAGTAGGCCAGCTTCGTTCCCCCTTTGCTAAATAGTAACCCAGATAATTCATGGGGGGTGGGTGTCCTCGAAGTACTCGCTAAGCGCGACTCTTTCTGAAGTGGGGACAGGGAAAAGGGCGTCCATTTCGAGGGAGGCCCAGTGCTAATCTCGCCTCACGACGGCGGCGCCACAGGCTGTTTCCCCTGCGCTTTGGAAGGCCGGCCGGTCCCTCCCGCGCAATGGCCTGGGAAAAGGGCGGCGAGCTTAATCCTCCAGCTGAGCTGGCCTTTGTTCCGAGGTGAAAGGGAATCGGTGCGTCAGGGCCTTTATCTTTCGCTCTTCGACTGCTAAGCTAACATGCCCGCTTCATCCCTTTATGGGCCTCGGGGAGGCGAGGCATCTCGCCAGGATGGGCAAGAGGTATGGACAGGCCCGGCCGACCGCCCACCCATAGTTGCCCCTCGCTGACTCAGCGCAACCTGTTGTGCTCTCCCCTTGTCACTTGGCCAGGCCAGGCTATATAATGCGGCCGGGGACCTCCAGCCCCCTATCTCCAATCTTTACCCTTGTCTGCTCCGCCAACGGTAAGTCCCTGTGCGCTGCTTTGGGGGTGGTGGTATCCTGGCACTCTTTTTTGAGGATTCGCCCGCCTTCCCTGGGTTTGGGGAAGCGCTCTTTTTTTGCGATGGGGTGGGGGTGGGGGTTGGTGGTGAATGGTGGTGGCGGTGGCTTTTCTGGGACGTTAAGTCTGCAGTTGGTCGGTCGGCGGAGGATCAGCGCGCCCCGCCGAGATGTGGCGCTTTCTTGGCCTGGATTGCCTTAGAAGCCCTTTGGAGGCGCCGGCGCTGGATGGTTGCTGCTCCTGTTCTTCGCTGGCTTGGGGCAGGATGCTGCCGTCGGAATGCAAGGGGGAGCCTCTTTCGCAACTGGACGGCTCGACCTCGAGGCCGACTGGGGTCCGATGGCATTTCGCCTTCACCTTCCTTTCTAATTCTTCGCGTCTCGCATATTCTCAGCAGGGCTGTTAGACTATGTCGACAGAGAGAGAGAGAAGAAGCGGAGCGCCGAGATATGCAGGTGTGTGGGCGCACACATTTGAGCGCATGCCTACACTATCTGCGCGTGCACAAATGTGTACTATACACTTAGGATTGGGAGGCGTGTATAGAATTGCGCGGGTGCAAATGTGACACCAGGGTAGCGACCTGGTAAAGGCTCTCGGCTTCAGCTCGCCTTATGCAATTGGGAGGCAAGAGAAAATTCCTTGAATTTGGGAATTCCCTTTGGCCAGGCTCCTCCTATTCCAGAATCCTCTGGTGTTCCTCTAGATCAGGGATTTATGAATTAAAAGAAAGATTAGTGATTGCTGAAGGCATTTGGTGCCCAATTCAGAAAATTAAAATGCCCCTGTCCAAATACTATGGTCTACTGTATGTTCAGGCTATCTTTGCAACATACTAAACCCTTAAACAAGATTAAGGCATGCTGTGTGAATATAACCACTAATTCTTCAGTAGATCTAGCTAAGAGTATTGAATGAATGCTGGCAATTTTGATAATACTAATTAATGCCAACTTTTTGACATGTTGCTCTTGAATAATACTCCTAAACATGCTCCTTGGGGTAAGACACTCTTTCCTGTCTAATATAATTGCTGTTTGCATGTGTATGTCTTTATGGCTGAATGCATAGCATCACAGTAAGCTGTTATATAGTTTTTCTGTCTTGGTGTATTGTGTGACATCACTTACGTTCTAATTCTCTGTTTATGGCTAAGCATTATGTTTGAATCCAGCCAATGGTGGCATAATCAGTAAATCATGGTTTAGTCTAGAACACAAAAATGCCTTGCATGACAGTATACAAGACTGCATAATGTGTAAGAGCTGAGATGCCATGTCATCCAATGAATGAATCTATTAAGGGCTTCTTTGGTGTCACACTCTTAATTACCACCTGTGTGACTTCAGTCTATGGATGGCAAGTAGAAAATCATGCTCCATTGTGTAGACTGGTCAGGGAGAAAGAGAAACAACTTAAAGGGAGAAGAAAAATAGATGAGAAGGAAGACCACTTACCTGCTCTATCCTTCAGCTTGCAATTCACCCAGTAGTCATACAATCCTGTTAAAAACAAAGTTTTGAACATTTTTCCTTTTCTCAGCCTCTCAGATGTTCCCTAAGTCTTCCTCTTCCCTATTTGGCAATTTTGCATAATGCTTGCCACTGTTGCTCCTTGACATCTTGGTCCATAGTTGAGGGGCTTTGCCAGAAGGGACAAATATGACTCACACATATGCATCTCTCCCCTTCTACACATGCAATCTCCAGATGCTCTACAAATGTACTCTTAACCATCCTATTCCACCTCCACAGCCAAAGATCTACCCATGACCAGCCACATGGAGAGCTCGGGGCAATTCAAGATCATTGTCTGGGAAGAAGAAAATTTCCAGGGGAAGCGTTCGAATTCATAATGGAATGCCCCAATGCCATGGAACGTGGTTTCCCAAGATTCGCTCCATCAAAGTGGAAAATGGCCCGTAAGCGTTTTTGCAGCTCACGGTGTACATTGGGAAGCTCACAGAAGCTTCTGGTTTTAAATGTTTATAATGAGATAAAGTAAAAACCGAAACAAAATTAGGAAAGCTAAAGAGGAAAGAAGTGGGGGGAGAAAGATAATTGCTTCCCACTTTTTCAGGACAGTAGAATACAAAAAGGGTTACAATTTCAACCTTTTGCTTTACATTTCTAAATGTTTCAAGCCATTTCTATAATAGCGAAGTTATCCTGGTCATCAAAATCTAAAATCAAAGCTTCATTTTTTTTAGTTTACAGAATCCAGTTTTTTTTAGAGTACAAAATCCAGATGAGTGGTTTCCAAATGGAAACAAAACTAGTCTTTTTTTTTAAAATTAGAGCAGTCAGTTTTGCCATCTCAGCCAATTACATTACCTTTACAGTCTTTTCAGTTGATTCTGAGAATCTCCATGTACTTTCACATGGAGTATGGATAAATAAATAGTCATCTTTAAAGCTGATGAGGAAATTACAGTTTTAATTGATTGATGGAAGGAAATCTTAAGAAATCAGACATAAAAGATAGCACTGCTACAAATTTTAACAGCGAGTTGTGTTTTGCTTACTAAATTCCTAGATATCTTACTCTGCCATCGACCCTTTAAAAACTCTGTTTGAGGTATAGAGGTATACAGATGTATTTAAATATCACATGTGTATTGTTTATACATTGCTTAATTGCTCTAAACAGTATTGAATCATTGGAAACCACAGAGCTGTTTACAGGATAATATGATCCTGTGTGTTTTGAGAAAATGTTAATTCTTTAACAGTTTTAATGAACAATTTGTAGATAGCAAAGTCAAAATATGAATTATCTTTCCAGGTTATGTTTGCTTTGGTACTCTGCATTAAGTACTTCCATAAACAAGCTATTTAAAAGGGAAATAAATAGCAGATAAATCCTACCAAGGAGTTTCACAAAGTGAGGGAAAGTGTAATTCTGTAGTAAAGCACCTGCTTTACATGCAAGGGTCACAGGCTTAATATTTTGCACCTGGGTGAGAGGTCATTAATTTGAAATAACTGCTTGAATTCTTAAAACCCTGCTGGCAATCAGAATCGATGTAGGTTTGAAAGGACAATAGTTCGCTTGATTGCAAAGCAACTTCCATGTTTACTCTAAACATCAAATGATATTTACAGCAATCACAGTGCTGCAGAGAAGATGATCACTTATGTAGAAAGTAGGCTGTCCGATCTTTTTTAACTCTTAAAGAACATGTAAGTTTTTACCGCGGTAGTTATATTAAAAGGAGGCACTGCAAATACTTGCTTCACCAAATAATATTTGCAAAACTTTTTTAAAAAGTGCATTTGTTATAATTACTGCAGAAGAGAAATTGGGAAAAATGTCCTATATATCATGTACCTTTTTTCCATAACTTTTTTTGTTGACGCTATTAAGATTGGAGCTGAATTTGAGTTTGATTTTAGAATATGAAACCACATGTCCTCATAGCTTTCTCTCTCTCTTTTCTTGACCCGCAGCTGGATAGGCTTTGAGTACCCTGAATATCAAGGACAGCAATTCATTTTGGAGAAAGGAGACTACCCTCACTGGGAGGCCTGGAGTGGAAACAGTGCTTATAGGACTGAGCATCTACTCTCCTTCCGGACTATCAGATGTGCCGTGAGTGCTCTTTAAAATACGTGAAAGTATTTTAAATACTTCAGGACCCATCCTGAACTTCTCCCGTGGGCAAAAGGAGCCTTTTTGTTTAAAAAGAGGGCCACCAGACAAGGGAAGTTCAAAACATGGGGGGAATGGGGGCAAACGTTGCACTGAATTGATCTTTTAGAAAAAATAACTGCATGAAAGAGTATTGCATACTAATTTGTTCCTTGAAAATAGCTAATTTGCAGGTAGAAATGGAATGCTGTCTCTGCTGGGCTTGGGCTTCAGGCTTCAAATTGATGATGCAGTTACATGCCTGATTGGGAGGGGTTGGGTAGCGGAGCTGTCTCTTCCTCTCCAAACATATCTGCAAAGTCTGCATATTTTTCTGGTTTGTTCTACATTGGAGCCAGGTGGAGGAGAAGCTTCCGTTGCCTGCAAGCAATGTTAGGGCATTTTAGGGGAGCAGAATGAGAGGGTCACTTGGGCCCAACTTCACATGTAAGCTGAAGCCGCTCTATCCCCAAGATGGTGGGCAGTTGAAGGAGGCAGGTGGCATAGAGCATTATCAACTCTGTGTGGTCTTGGATGCTAAACTGCACAGGAGCCATGAGCGGCAGAATTGGCCCTGCTCTTAGTGGCTGTCCATCAATCATCATCTCAACTATTATTGGGCTGTCTGTAGCTTGAGTATGCAACTTTAGTTTCTATATTGTTTCTATATCTATGAAATCAGTGGTTGCCCCACACTCTACAACAGAGGTCTCCAAACTTGGCAACTTTAAGATTTGTGGAGTTCAACTCCCAGAATTCTCCAGCCAGCATGCTGGTTGGAGAATTCTGGGAGTTAAAGTCCACAAATCTTAAAGTTGCCTTTGGAGACCCCTGCTCTACAACAACAGAAATTCCACTCTCTGCTTGGAATCTAAAATAACAGTATTTAAATATGCTTGTCTTCTATTGACTATCTGAACTATCCTCAAATCGTGGAGAGTTTTCTTCAGAGTTCTTGGGAGTGGCGGGCAGGCTAATGAAGTTTCCTTGAAGTGCTGCTTCAGAGCGACCTGGGCACTTGCTGGCTATGTGCTTTGCTGATTTACAAGTTCTGCATCTCATTGCTGTGCTTGATGGAACTTCATTGATGTTTTCACCTGGCATTATCTGGCTGTATGTCCTGGGACCCCACAGTAAAAGCATAGTCCTTGATCCCTTCTTCTTTGCTTCTCTCCTGATGACAGGGAGCCCTTGGCTGCTCAGATTTGCATGCGTTCTCCCATGCTGGATTCTAAGGAAGCCATTGGAGGGAGATGGGCTGTGGGTTCTTTTCCCCTTACTGTCCCTTCCCTGCCTTAACTCTTCTGGTCAGCAGCCCATCAGTACACAATGCTAATATAGCTCTTCCAGGGTATTTGGGGTGCTTTGCCTCATCAGCTCATCTCTTAGGGCAAGGGTCTTCAAACTTGGCAAGTTTAAGACTTGTGGACTTCAACTCCCAGAATTCCTGAGCTAACATGATTGGAGGAGGAATTCTGGGAGTTGAAGTCCACAAGTCTTAAAGCTGTTAAGTTTGAAGACTTCTGTCTTAGGTCGTCAGCCAGCCCCAGATCAATCAGAGCTAAGTCATTCTACCCTGCATTGCCAGCAAGTAATTTAAACTCCAAATATATGACCTTAGTCTCCTCTGTCCCTGCTTGAGCTTCCAGATCTCTCTCCTAGCAATGATTCTCTGTATGGGAATGCCCAACGTGTCTTCTGAATTTAAAATCATGATAAGTTGTCCTGCACCAGTTTGTTGCCTTCAATGAACAATATTGCCCACTTTGCTGCTGCTTTTTTTTTTTTGCAAGCTTAGCACAAAAGTCACCTTGGTGCAATCAGTGGGAAACTCCATGGGGCCTGCCTGTTTTATAAACATATTCAGTCTCACATCAAACTCTGCCCCAGCTCTGTTGCATTAGTTATATCATGGCATTCTGCAAAGAGATCACTTGTGAATCCACTTCTGCTGGTTTTGCAACAAAGCAGCTCAGGTGCTTGGCACATGGCAGAGTTCCTTGAAGTTAGGCGGCCATTCCTGAAATTCCTCTCTTTGTACAAGAGTACTAGACTTGCAAGGTTGATGGCAGCCTGTCTAGGCAGACCAGACAGGAAACATGGCCAGGTAAACTAATTCTACTTTACTGTAAATCTACATTAAAAGAATCCTGCAAGTCTGATAGGAAGTTCTCCTACTGCTGCTTTTACAGCCTGAGAACTGACATGTATCCCAAAACTAGCCAATCAGATTTTTGCCTTGCGTTGTATTAATCCTGTCCAAATTTGCCCATCCTAAAAGATGACTGGGTGGAGGCTAAGGTCACCTTTGCGGGAAATTTTTTTAAATGCATTCATACTAGTCTTGAGTGGAAGACAAACAAGTAAATTAGGCACTTTGATTTTAGATGAAAGATTTTAAAAAGACCAGCCTTATATTACAAAGTTATCCGAAGCCAGCAACCGGTATGGGCCAGAGCGTTATCTGTCAGGGTTTTAAAAGAGGGATAATGGAGAGTTTTGTGTGTGTGTGTGAGTCAGAATGTATAACACTGATTGCCACAAAGCTATAGCCAGCCACGTATCATTCCATCTCTAAAGCAGCTGCTTCGGTTCTAAACTGGGCTTTAAAATCTCTGCACGTCCCCCATCTGTGGGCTTTAATAAGAACCAGTCAGATTAGGGCCGCACTTTAATAAAGGACTGCCAGATAGCATCTCCTTCTCGGCTGGCAGGATCACTTGGCGGAGTTCAGGCTGCAGGGATGTGCAATGGAAGGAAGAGAGGGAGACAAAATGATGCCAGCTTTTAACCCCTTAGATTCTTGGGATCCTGGGATCCTACAAATCCTAAACCCTTGAAATGTTGGATGGCATTTTCTTCATATAATATCTGGGGCTTCTATTATTATTATTATTATTATTATTATTATTATTATTATTATTATATAATCTTTAGTGAGATTCACAGCCCTTGGGGCTGGTTGGTAGCTCAATAGCTCGAGTCCTAACCAAGGACTGTTCAGGTAGCATTGGAGGATATAAGCTGTTGAAGGAGGGTGGTTTTGTAGAATCAGGGTATTCAAGTCTGATAAATTCAGGATTTCCAAATAGCGAGGCAGCCCTTTAGGTATTGCTCCAAGGGCTCCAATTACAATTGGGATACACACGATTTCTTTTTCCAAAATCGCTCAGCTTCAATTTGTAAGTCCCAATATTTTGTGATTTTTGCTTGCTGCGTGTCTACAATTCGTGCATCACCAGGTATTGCAATGTCAATGAACTAAACCTTTTTCTTCTCAACTATTGTTATGTCAGGTGTATTGTGGGCCAAATGCCTGTCCGTCTGAATTCTGAAGTCCCACAAGATCTTGACTTTTTCATTTTCCAGAACCTTCTCAACCTGATGTTCCCAGTAATTGTTGTTGTTGTTGTTGTTATTGTTATTATCCTGAGAAGTAGTTTATCGGATGTTTCCATGCCCACACACTCACAATAATCGACAGAAATTCACAGTAGCTGCTTGGAGAGAATTCAGGTTGTCCTTGACTTATGTCCAGGACATACCAGGAGGTATCAGAATTTCCTTGCCTAAGCAAGACTGTTGTCGAGTGAGTTGCCACGCGATTTTACGACCTTTTTCGCCATGTTCATTAAGCAAATCACTGCCATTGGTAAGTGAATCGTGTTGTTAACTGAATCCGGCTTCTCTCATTGACTTTGCTTGTCAGAAGCTGGCTGGGAAGGTTGCAGATTGACTGCAACTATTGTAAATACAGGCTGATGGCCAAGCGCTTAAATTTTGATCGTGAGAGCGTGGGGGATGCTATGATGATCGTAAGTGTGAGGACTGGCCGTAAGTCACCTTCTTCAGTGCCACTGTAACTTCTCATGGTTTGCTAAGTGAATGGTTGTAAGTCAAGGACTATCTGGTTATAAAACACAAGTTGTTATCCAAGGACAAGGCAGAGTTAAGCTACATGAGAGTCGGTGACCTTAATTTAGAAGTCAAAAATAAGCAGTCCCCATACATTAGTCAATTTTACTCTAGTATGCTGTCTGAACCTGGTCTCTATGGATCATTTTGGGTACAAAGAATCGCATAAGTCCAGAAGATTAATAAGATGATGGGTAAATGTAGTAAATGAACTGTGAGTTAATTTGCTAGGGATTCACATCTTGGGCATAGCGCATTATGTATACACAGTCTAAACTACAATTCGCAGAAGCCCTTATCTTCCTTTTCATTAATTCTGCAATATCTAGCTATTAGAGGGCCACTGAAATAGATGGAGAAAATAAAAGAGGATTAATAGAAGAAGAGGGGAGAAGGAAACAAAGATGAAAAGAAAGAATAAAGAAAGTCATGGGGTAGCTGATGCAATTGTTTATGTCCAAGAACTTTATTTCCCCCCTCCCAATATTGACAGGGTTTATAATCCCACTACTAAGCCATAATGTGATTTATTTGGTTTTAGCTTGGTTTTAGTTTTAAATGTTGTCGAATGAGAATAACAATCACCATCACCATCGTCCACTTAAGTTATGAACCCCTGAAAGCATCTGGCAACTGCTATTGGACTGGCAGGTTAGATAAGCCTCACAATTGGTCCTGACCCAGCAAAGCAATTAATAGTGCACTGTTTGACATAGGAGGCAGAAAGCTTTAAAATAAGGAGCCAGTCTCAAAGTAAGGATATGGCCTTCTCCAACCCTGCTTCTCCCAGATGTGTTCTAGGACAGTAACTGTCAGCCAGTATAGTCATTGAGGCTTCTGCCTGGGAACTCTGAGAGTTGAGATCCCAACACACTGAAGGACATATTAGGAAGCGGAGAGCCAGGACAAAGTCAAAGCAATAAGCATGAACCATGTTGCCCCATCTGGAAGCAATCCATCTCAAGGAAAGATGGAAAGAGATCTGGGAGCCACCAACATGCCTCTTTGAAGAGGCATCCCAAAAATACCTACAAGTACAAGATGGACTTGGAAAAGTCATTGTGATCTCTTTTGCTTGTGTTTATTCCTCCTCTGAGACATCTTCATGCTATGTTGCAGAATCATAATGACAGCAGAGTGACTCTGTATGAGTCAGAGAACTTCCAAGGTTACAAGTTTGAGCTGACTGATGATTATCCATCATTGCAAGCCATGGGATGGAGCAGCAAGGAAGTATCCTCCATCAGAGTTCTCTCTGGAGCGTAAGTGATGCCTTCTGTTGCTCTTGGTGCAATTTTTGGTCCAAGGTAATAAATATCAGAGAGCATCTGTTAATTTAATAAGACCATCCGACCTACAGTTCTGTATCTTCTGTATATGTATTGGGCTACTTTACTCATAACCAAAAAGTTATGATGACAATGATCACTGTAGATCTGAAGATCCTCATAATAGAAGGTGACCTTATATTTTTCTAGCAGAGAGTTTGCTGGTCACTTTTCTCCATAGTTTTAAATTCCATAATCAGATTTGGACTGGAAACAGAGGCTTCTTCTGTTTCTGATCACACATTGTATTAAGCCATAAGGAGGTTATTTGGCTTTGGCTGAGCATATTAAACTGGTTACTGAAGTGGGTAAATTATGGTTTCTGACTAAGCATTCCCATAATGTCTTAAAATTTAACAAACCACAATTATAATAAGCAATGGCTGTGTGAACCCAGCAAGCCAACTCTTTTCAAGAGACCTAAAGGAGTTACAAGGAAGTTTCATTTCTTGTGTCAAATTTTGTTTGGTGGCTTTTTAAAGGACTGTATAAAAATCTACAGTACTGCTCCATCTTATAAAAATATGAACACAACAGATCCACAGACACAACTGATAGATTTTCCAAAATTGATTTCTGCATTTCAAAACAGCAACAATTACTACAATGTCTCATTCCCCTACTCTCAGTCATCTATGGTACATCTCCCTTGGGGCTGGTTATCTAGTCCAAGGACTGGACAAGTTGGGATCCAAAGAACTAAAGGCCATTGAAATGCTCTGCTACTCCAACCTCCCTCCCTTCAGATACATTGGGACTATATCACTTAGCCTTCGCAACCAATATAATTTAGGTGTTGCAGTATCAATACATTCCCAAAACACCAGCTTAGCAAAAGATGTGCTGTTCCCTTTCCAATGAAGGAACATGTGCCAGATTGCCTATCATCCCTATGTTCTCTTTTATCCTCCTAGGTGGGTGGCATATCAATATCCAGGCTACCGAGGCTACCAATATATCCTGGAACGGGACCGACAGAATGGTGAATATCGGAAGTACACTGACTATAGCAGCCAAGCCCATAGCAGCCAGATCCAGTCCATCCGCCGTATCCAGCATTGAGACAGGTCTTAGCAGCAGAAACAGTAGTAGTATATTTCCTGTGCAACCCTCACCTTCACTTTGGCCAAGTAGTAGACCTGCACCCAGTAGCTAATAAAGGCATTTACCAAACTCCTTTTTCGTTTTGTCCATCTGTCAGTGAAAACTTTGTGCCATGATTCATGGAGTTGCTAAGAGTTTATGCCTCAGGTTGCTGATGAGGGCCCAGTTACTGTGGAAAGTTGAAAATAATAGATAATTGAGAATCCTATTTGGTTAGCCAATCCTGGAAGGATTGGTTAAGGAAGCCCTTTGCAATAGAAAGAAGATGCCAGAATATGTATTTTTGTAAAATAGATTCTACCTGCTTTCCTTCTCCTTCAAAAAAAAAAGTGGGGTGAAGTCAATACATGTCAACACATTATTTTGAGATTGGCTCATGATCAGAACCATAATGAACAAACAACATTTAGCAAGAAGCTGAACTGAGAGCAATTATTTCCAAGAGAGTTAATCATATGAAATCTTTGTTGGACATACAAATACAAAAAACAAAGGTTTTTTTGGCAATTTGAAGATGGATTTATTATCGCATAAACTTTGGTCAAAAACCTCATCTTCAACTATAACATTGTTTGAAGAGCCCTATTAGCAACATTGACTGGCAAATGATGTTTACTTAGTAGCCTCCTTCCCAACTGTTAAAATGTTCAGGGGTGGATTTGCCCAATTTGGGGTAAGGTTACCAACTTTAAAGCTAAGCAGGCACCAATGTGTCCTAAATTGACTAGGCTGAATAGTTGTTCGATGTGCAGGATCAGCAGATAAAGGTTTTCACTTCTAAAAATACTGGATCAGCTGTAAAAACAGTAAGCTTTTGGAAAAGTTAAGACTGCGATGAAACCATGCGCACTTACTTGTACTTGTATCACTGGGCATCAGTAGACAGCCCAAGATCTCTGCAGATCCAGACTCATTAGAGCCCCAATGGGCTTCCTGGGGTGGGTGGAAGTGTGGCTATTGGAAAATGTGTGAACCAAATGAACACCAGTCATAGTCTCTTTCTGAATTGGAAGACCTTAGCGTTGTTCCCAGATCTGCGATAATAACAAGGAATACGATAATACAAAAAGCATACTCTTCATTTTTCATTTCTCTGAAGACGGAACCAATTGGCTGCATTTCTCAGTCAATGATTTGCTTTAAGTGGCAACTGTTGAAAGAAAAAGTCATTTTTTAGTCACTCTGGTGTGTTATTTGATTTCAAGAAATGGGTTCATACAGGCCCTTTCCTACAACATGTCACTTATGTCAGCCCACAGAGTTTGGAGCATGCTCTTCCACAGGGTGAGAGAATAGTAGCTCAGGCTTTGTCACCAATGGGAAAGCTTTGCTTTCACTAGGAGAGGCATTTGTGCCTTTGAAAATCATTCCTCTTTCTGTGTGGCTTGGCAAACTACATAAGTAAGTCCTGCACACAGAAGCATACCTTCCCCAACAGTAGCCATGGTTGTCTCCACCTCTCAGGTTCAGCTATGTGTTTACATCCGCCTAGATATCCGGGACTGGACAAATTTGTAATGAACCTCTCTACCCTGAATAGAGGAAGAACATGCAAACAGGCTGGAATGGAGCCGGGAAACACTCTTAATCCCTGCCCCACCTCCCCCTGTCACACCCAACAGACACACACACACACACACACACCCCAAACATAACATGTAAGCAGCCCCTGCAATCCAATAGTTCAATTTTCTAACAATGGACCGACTTTGTAACAAAAATTCCCCCCTCTGCTTAAGTCTATTGCAATGTCCCACTTTAAGAATATTATTCCTGCCAAATACCTACCTGAGATTGTTGTTGGGTTTTTTTTAGTGTCAGTTTCCTGATCTGCAAGTAAAACATTGTCTGAATAGAAGCAGGCTTTGTTGCTAGCTCTGCCCAATTCATCTTGGTGGATGGTATTTATTTATTTATCGTAGTATAACTAGACATCTCACATGAAAGTGACTCAGGGCAGCACACAACATTTGTATTGTCATAGAGTGAGCCCATCTGCCACTATCTGACAGAAATCCAGTGGGTCCCAAATGCAGGTGATGCTTCCAAGCCAAACCAGAAGAGGTGGAGCCATGTAACTGCATTTTTCACCATAGACGTAATATGAGAATGCAGAAGCAACTCCTGACAACCTCGGAGCCAAGACTGGAATGAAAACCCATCATTAAAACTATGGCACAGAAGGCTACAGCTTTTCTTATTATTTGATTCTTGGAGGAGGTAGCCTTCAAGTTACAAATTCAGCATAAATACAGACATCCCAAACAAATAAAGAGTAATAGCTAGCCATCCCACCCTGAAAAGCTAATAAGCACCAACATTATACAACCCGGAGGATCTGAGATCTTAGATTAGCAATGCGGACAACATGGTAAAGAAATTTACAATCAAGTTGCTTATGGCTGTCTATATTCTGTTTTCTTCATTGGTTATCACTACCATTCCAAAGACAATCACTAAGTTTGCAAAGATGCTAAACTTCGTGTGTGGATTTATCTTGCTGTATGCAAAGTGATTGGTCTGCAAAGTGGTGGCCAGTTCTGACATCCTGTAAATGACACAAGACTTACAGAAGCTTAGCCACAGTGTGTTTGTGTGTGCGTGTGGGGGGTGCACACTTTTTAAAGGAACATGTTATCGAATAACTATTCTGAGAAGCCTCTCTGCCATTAGCAATGAGCCATTGACAGTAGTTCAGCTAACTTGCTGGCACTGTGATAATGGGGTCTGGCTCAGCTAGGCTCTTTTCATTTGTCACACAGAAACCAAAACAGATGGCTGCTTCCTCCTCTGTATTGTTTGGCACAGACAATCTATTTTGAGGCTGTTCCTTTCCAGTCTCCAATAAGGAAGTGCTGGCTGCAGGCCTCTCCCCTTGCACAAACATTCCTCTACACCTCCAGCCTCCTATCCAGAGCTCTGTGGTCTACCTTCCCTTCCCTTTCCAAACAGGTAGCAAACCTGCAGCTTTCTCAGCCAGGGCCACGTCAGCTTCTGTCTTCAGCAGTCCTAACAGTAAGTAGAAACAAAGAATGTGGTGGATTGTGCTATGGGCATATGCTCCAATGCCTGATGCATGAGAGAAGGGAAGGGAGCTTCAAAAGGAGCCACTATATTTCTTGCTTCAAGCGAGAGAAAACTTCCTGGAGTAGTGCAGGTGTACGAGATTGCTTTATTCTGATGAGAAAGGGCAGGGCAGCTGAGAGCAAAAACTCTTCCTTTCAACTAAGGCAAACTGGACTGTTCTTGCAGCCAAAGTGGTTTAATCTTTCAATTTTTGATCTGTACATAGAGACGAAGTGCTAGTTACATTTCTAACTATGTGGGAGAGAGCCATAGATTATGGTTTTCTAGATCTCAACAGAAAAAAAAAGTTCATAAGCGGTGCTATTTATCTTGCCTGTCTCAGGATGAGCTAAAATCACCTTCCTGCCTCCCAGTGTCTCATTTCTAAAAGCTGGAATTTATCTTGCCTCCCTACCTCACTCCCCCATCCCCAAATCACTCCCAGCTGCAGTCCTAATGGGGTTTTGGGTCAAAGCAAAGTGACCTCAGTTTGTTAAAATTTTAGAAGAGTTTTCTTTGACTACAAGCATCTTACATATCCCAGGGCTCTTTCTGTAATTCAGTTCATTCCCAGGCTTTTGCCAGAGATACCCAGCACCTGGTTTAGGGTAGAAAATATCAAAAATGAAGTGGAGCACCAAGGAGGATTCCCTGTGATAAAGAGACTCTTTAGCTCTCCATACAACCAGCAGAAGCAAAATCCAATTGTTAAAAGTGATATACAATTGATTTGGCTTTGGGGGCTTCAAATTTTATCTTGAGATAGATGTTTGTTCACAAGGCTTCACAGTTTTAAGCAGGTGATGGTAAATATTTGTTCCTAACCTCTTTTTTTAAATCATCTTGCCTATTCCCTAGTTAATGAAAATGGTTTGTTCCAACCCTCCGTATTACCCCTTCATAACCTGTGCATGGGCAGAGTTCAAACAGAGAGCACAAAAAGAGCAGATGATTGTTCACCAATTTTGAGGTCCCCTTCAAAGTGTCTGCCTTGGAACTAAATGCAGAGAAGGGAGAATCCAGATGTTGCTCTCAGCATTCTTTGTATCAACCACACTTCACTTGGATCTAGAATTCTGCATCTCTCTTGGAGAGCAGGTGGGATCTCCTGGGCTCCAAGCAGATCTTGAGGATGCATTGACTGCCTGTTCTGCAAATCAAGCTGCTCTCCCAGGTGGAGGTGGCCTTCAATAGCCATTTCCATTACTGGCTCAGGACAGCATTTCTTCAGAGACCTTACAGGAAGCTTCGGGAAGCAAGAATCCAAACTGATCACGACTGCTCTGTAGTCATATACCTACTTGTACTGGGCTTGTTTTCAGTTGCCTGCGGCTGGCTAATAGGACTCAGGCAGCTAAAGCAAGCCTGGGGCATGAAAGGTGAATCAGCAAAAATGCATCTTCCACTCGTTAAATATCAGGGGCCTTTGACTGGAAAAGCCCTCCAAACACGGGGGCAGATGAGAATGTCCAGGGTGCAATCTTCTGACTCTGTATACACTGGGCACAAGGCAGGGGTGGGCTGCTGGGGGTTTGCAGAGGTTTGGGAGAGCCCCTAGCTAAGCTTCTGTGCAGTTTGGAGAACCCCCAAATCCGACTCCTGGCTGGCCCAGCCCACCCCTCCCCTCCCAGGAGTCCCATGCGGCCTGTTTTGGATGCAGATAAATGCAGGGTGCGCGCAGAGGCTTGGTGAGGGCAAACACACACACACACACACACACACCCGGCTGTGGTGCAGGAGGCTGACTAGGCCACACCCACCCTGGCCACACCCACCCAGCAACTGGGCAGAGAACCCTTTGCTAACATTTTTGAAGCCCACCCCTGGCACAAGGGATCACATCACACACAGTGATATTTGACACTTCTTCAGTCAATGTTCCCACTTTTTAAAAATGAACTTCAGGAGTTATCCATTTCCTTCAGCTTTGGTAAGTTCAGTTCTTACTGTAGAATTAGTGGGTAATGCCCCAGGCAAGTCCAAGAAGTTTTTCTTTCAAGGGTGAAAGGAAATACTGTAGCCTGCTTGGTTTTGCATGAGGGTTCAAAAAGAAAGAGTGCAGGAAAGCAGAGAACTTCTCTTCCAAACCATCCCCCACCAGTCCTAATCTTGATATTTAAGAAAGTGCCAGAGGCAAAGCGCCAAAGGCCGAGTGATACAGCAACAGCACTAATGATATGGAAACCAACTGGGTTTGAACACTTAACCCCACACGCTCCCAAGTGTTTATTTTTCTAGTAAAGCTCACATACTGTGTTTACAAAAAAGGTACAGCCTCTTCATTTACCTTATTTACCCTTTATCCAGGAAACCCAGTCCCCAGTCTCGCTTTGTTCTTTCTTTCTTGCTATTTTTAAGAAGGAAGAACCATAAGGAAGGAACGGGAGAGCAGGCTGTTCTCAGGGAATGCAGGCCCAGTGTCCCATTCCGGGTCCGTGTTCCAACTCCCTGAACTCAACCCAGTGCCCGGTCAGCTGATTTTCAGGGTCCCTGGCTTTTGGCTGCGGTTGCTAAATACCAAGTCAGCCTATAATAAGGTCTCCTTCACTTGTGATTTAGCCACAGATGAGAGGACCAGCCTGGAACGTATGACTATGGCCTGGTTGTGTTAGAAAAAAGCAACAGCCCTTTCTTAAATGCTCCCAGCTGGGTTTCAGGTGTGGAATCAGATGAGGCTCCAGACCAGGCATGGAAGTGAGGTGATTGTCATCCAAAAGTCTCTCAGGGTTTTTCAGAGTACTGCTCCACAGATTGCTAGATGTGAGAGACACTGTTCATTAAGTTGGGCTCTATGGATCGGTCAGATTTTTTGCTGTTGTACCAGCTTCCCTACTGCATAGCAACCTCCCTGCCTGAGCTGCTTGTTTGCATTGCTGCATTAGCTCCCCCAGATTATGGTTCTGGCAGATGTCAATCTGTCTTCTCTAGGACCTGGTTCAGCTGAAGCCCAGGAGTTCATGACTACCATGACAGCCAAGAGCCCAGCCAGGTGATCCAGACCTCAACACAGAACAGTGATCAACACATTTGATCTGTTTTCCTGGCAATACAGTGACAGTGTGATCTGGGATTGAGGAATGCCTTGTGTCCGCCTTGACCTGGTCAGATCACGTACTGATTACCTTGGATTCTCTAGCACCACTTTCCACACAGGAAGACTGGGCCTATTAGATCAGTCTTCCCTGATGGGTTTCAGAGGGAATTGGGGACTGTTCCTACTGCTCTGCTGCACACTCCATCTGATACCCTTTTAAGAAGTGAATGAGGCTTTGGATTGGATCATGCCTATGTGACCTCCCCCGTCTCATGGATCCCATCACTCTTTATTCTATACAGAAGCACTGAGGGAGATGAAACAGGAGACATGTCGGAGTGTTTACAGCATGACTACTATTGTGAGATAACCCAAGAACAAAACACAGAACACAGAGGCTTTGTCTTTTAACAGTGGTTTATATACAAGACTACTATATACATACATACATATGGCAGGCAAATACCAGGCAATCAATCGATCTTCAACTCTACACAGAGAACTACAATGGAGATAGAACATGAGGAGAGAGAGAGACATCCTCACATGGCCTCCCTTATATAGACAGCTTCTTAAAGCGGCAGTACCCTGCTGACTCATCCTCAGTTCATCATCTTGGCTTACAATCTTACAGCAGCTGGTCAGCTATTTAATCTTTATTATGTTAACAAGACATCTAGAATGTTGCTGAGGTTCAGTGTGGGACAAACTCAGCTAAACACTGATTACAGCCACTCTTAAGGCCTACCTCATGGCAATGAGGGAAGTGAAGTCACAATACTTCTCCACCCTTACTGCATCCGTAGATAGTCATTTTACTGCCCTATTTTGAACAATCTGTGCCCTCTTAGTAGAGGTGCCTCAGAGACCCCTCTAGAGACTCATGCAGAAGAATTTGCTATGCATTTGCTGGTCAAAATGGCTACAATTCATTCACAGTTGTTGCTGGCCATGGTGTAGTTCCCAGGGTAGAGTTTTACCCTGTTATGTGGGAATGGACCTATTGGGTTTAAGAAAGCGGACAGGGTACTCTTTAGATCCATGCCCCTCCTGGCTAATTAAAGTTATATGGGAAGCGGGAAATGTCATGTGAGTTGATTCTAGCAGTGGTGAATTCTTCCTTGGGTGAGGAGGTCATTCCTTTGCCTCTCAAAGAAGTGTTGGTTTGCACTTTCTTCATGAAAACCTCACTGGGCCCACCAGACTGGACAATGTATGTATATATGTGTGTGTGAGAGAGGGGGGGAGTCTTATAAGTGTCCACATTGTTTGTAATGTAATGTTCTTAGCTTTTTTTATAGTAATATTTCTGTATTTCCTGAATGTTTCTAATATTGTTTTTTTTTGCTTGTTTGTATGCATTGAGTCATAGCACCAGAAATGGGTGGCCATACACATATGATACATACATACATACATACATACATACATACATACATACATACATTGTCTTCTGCACATTTTTAGTTTATAGGGAAGAGAATCCCTTGAAAAATCTCTCAGAACAGGAACTGAGGCCTCTTATCAGCAGTCTATGTTGCAGCATTTGGGAACATGTGAGAACCAGCTGAACAAAGCCATTGATCCATATTATCAGTAAAGGAAGTGCACCCATAATTACTGTAAATCATGCAGTCACATTCTTATTTACCAGGTGTCATAAACACAAACCCTCATGGATAAGGGGAGAAAAAGAAAGCATATGATTTTTGGCCATCCCTGAAGTGCTTTCTCTTCTCTTCTCTTCTCTTCTCTTCTCTTCTCTTCTCTTCTCTTCTCTCTCACCAAAAACCCATCCCTTTCTACTGCTGCCACCTGCTCTCTTGATCACAAAATGTATCTCACTTTTCCCACAAGCAGCCACTAGATGTCTCTGCTGGGTAGAGATGCAAATTTAAAATAATAAAAGTTTAGTGAACAAGATGGGGTGATCCAAGTAGGTGTGTGTGTATATGGGGGAGGGGGGTAGGATAAAGTTTGATAACATATTTGTAAATAAATATTTATTTTTAAATCTACTCTTTGTGTCTTGTGTTTTAACATAGGGGTTAGGTGAAACCTCTGGCATCAGGTTCTGGTTATAGATAATGCATCATTGGTAAAAATTGCAGTTTATTGTAAGTTTGGGAGACAGAAACCACAGGCTTAGCTTTAAAAAAAATCACTGTATTCTAAAAAACTTCTTTTCATGAAAAGGTTTTGAAAGAACATTGTGCAAACTGATGCAATGTTACCCTTCTACATCTATTTCCAGTCGAACATCATGTGGAACTCAGAATAATAACCCATTATGATGAGTCAGGAACAATGCTGTATGACACAAGTTGTTGAATGCAACAGCCTTAAATCAAGGAAAAATTTCCCCAAAGTCTTTTGGGAAATGAAGTGAAATAATGTTAAGAGATACAGTGCATGTTGAGAGCCTTTCCTCATCTGAATCTCCCCATGGCAAAAACAAAACAAAACCCACGCCCCATCAACATTATTTTTCTGCTGGATCTGCATGACATTACTTTTACCTTGAATGAGACAGATTTATGTCATCTTTAGCTGTACAGGTTTTAAGGTACAATTCTTCTCCCACTCTCCACCTGTGACACCTTTCTAAGTGCAGCCTCAAGGTGTTAGTTTCGATCATCCATTGCCTTGGAGAGAAGTCAGGTGATTGTATGACTGGGAATTCAAACAGGACAGAGATGTGACGGAGGTCATATAATTTTCTGCCAGCTCAACAAACAAGAGGAAAGGCATCCAGCATCTTTCCACAGCTACAGAATAGAAATGACCCAAGAATTATCAAGAGTACTGGATACACCTATGCATAGCAACCTCATCAGATGCATAGGTAAAGGTAAAGGTTCCCCTCACACATATGTGCTAGTTGTTTCCAGCTCTAGGGGTTGTTGCTCATCTCCATTAGGTGCACTGAATACTGTTACCTTCCCACCAAAGTGGTCCCTATTTTTCTACTTGCATTTTTACATGCTTTCAAACTGCTAGGTTGGCAGAAGCTGGGACAAGTAATGGAGCTCACTCCATTATGTGGCACTAGGGATTCGAACCACCGAACTGCCAACCTTTCTGATCAACAAGCTCAGCGTCTTAGCCACTGAGCCACCCTATCAGATGCATAATGGAGGCTAAACAGCCATCTCTTTGGGTTACTTTGATTTGCATTATTATTACACAGAGCAGGCGAGTGCTAAAACTGGATGGCCTAAAATAGTTCCCTTCTACCTCCATGATTCTACACTTATTCTGTTAGGTTGTACCGGTAGTTAGAAACTGGTGAATGAATACAGGGATATGAAAACAAATGTAAACCATGAAGCTTGAAATCTAAGTGATCTCAATGCCAGAACTCCAGGAGGTCTGTGAGATTTCCCTGGGAAGTGAAACAGGATAAACACCTTGCATTACAGGCTGTTCATATAGGTACTGATTGCATTTAACAATGTAATAAGGCCTCCAGGTGTATTAACCAGCCTTCCTGGGAGGGATGGAGACTGGAATCTAATAGATATGGAGGATATCAGGTAGGCAAGCAGGGCCTATAAGCTATTCATGAACCCCTCATTGATTTGGCCTTCACTTAGCAGACTCTGAGAGCTGGTTTAGTGTAGTGGTTAAAGTATCAGGTAAGTAACTCTTGGAGACTAGGAATTCTAGTTCCATTTTAGTCAGGAAGCCAGATTGGGGACCTTGGGCCAGTCACTTTCTCTCAACTCTGGGAAGCAGGCAGTGGCAAACCCCTTCTGAAAAACCTTAAGAAAACCACAGAAGAAAACCAGTCTCAGAGCAGAAGGAAAAAAAAGTAGGCTTTATAGGGCTCAGCTGAGCCTACTCTATTATTGGCATTTCTCACTAGGCTTTGAATGTCATTTTTGCCCTTACAAAACCAAATGAATTTGGAAAGGGCTTTCTGTCTGTACAGAAAACTGGGAAATCATTGAATGAAAAAATTTAGACCCAGAGGCTCCATTGACCGAACCAGCTGGCCAGCGCCCTCACCCCACTACCCCCGTTAGAGCCTCCGGCCAGGTTTTCCACCCCGCCGCCACCTCCACGCCCGCCCGCCCAAGCTGGAGTTTTGGTGGAGTGGACCCGGCGGGCCCCCGTCCCTCAGGCGAGATTCGCGCGCTTGTTGCCTCAGAAGCGCTGGAGCAGAAGCGCCGCCGGTGCCGCCCGGGCCTTGCCAGGCCAGGCCAGGCGCTGCCTGTTTGCAAAGAGTTAAGGAGGCGGAAAACGCGGCGGCCACGGCCGCCTCTCTCCATAGAAACGGCGATCTTTAACGGGGGGAAACTTTATTAAAGTCTGATGGGCCGATAAGCGCCCGCGCCGCGCCTTTAATTAAAGCGCAGAGGAAATTGCAGGCGCGCGCCCCTCGCGCGTTGCCCAGCTACTGCTGCCCCCCCTTCCCACCGCCCCATCTCGCCCCTCCTCTCGCACCCCCCTCCTCCCCGAACCTGCGCTCGGCCTCGGCGGGTGGTGGCGATGGCAATACATAATAATAACAACCGCAGCCGCAGCCACCCTCTTCCCGGGCGAAGGCCATAATACCCCCCGCGGGCGCGGGGTGCGCGCAGAGCTGCCATGAGACGCGGCGCGGCCCGGACCCTGCTGCTCAACATGTACCTGCCAGGTAGGGCAGAGGCGGGCTCGGCCGCCCAGCTGCTCGACACTCTTCCTGGGCCCGGCGTAGCTGCTTTGTGTCCGGGAGGCTGAGGGAATCGGGCCCCTTTCCTCCCCTCTTGATTGCTATCCCGGAGGTGCTGGCAGGCGCGCGGAAAGCCGCCTCGGCCTTCCCTCTTTAAAGCGGCCCCGACGGCTCCCGTCGGAAGTCGGATTTCCTTTTTCCTGGACGCGTTTCCTGGCTTCATAGCGGCTTGGCGGGGAGGCGGGGGAGCGGCAGAAGCGGGCGGGCGGCGGGGGACTCGGAAGAAGGCGAGGCTCCTTCGGGGAACGGCGTGGGTTTTTTTTGTGCTCCCCAAAGGATGAGCTGACCGAAGCTGCAGGCGGGGATCGGCTCCGATTTGGGGTTTTATGCTCCTCAGCTACCCATCCTCTTTTTCCTGCAGATCCGGTTGGGGAAACTTTGTTCAAAGAAGGCAAAACCCAGACGTGGGGCTCGCTGGGACCAGGGGTTCAGAAAGGTAAGCTCGGTTTTTTTTCTTTTTCTTTTCGTTTGCTGCAGAAGTGATCCGGAGCAGGTAGGAAATGAAGCTTTTAAGGATCTGGCGACCCCACTGGCTTGTCCCAAAGGGCTTCATTTTAAGGGTAGATGCCCGCTTTCAGCGATGGGTCTTGGTTATCCCGTCGGACGGAGTCCCACTTCGCGGGGGTGAGAGGGAGCAGCGCTTCTCAGTGATGAAAGAGGCGCATTGGGCAGCTTTCTCCCCTGCTCCGTGGAGGCAGTTTATTTCACTTTCGGTGGTCTCGAAGCCAATGGAAGGGGGCATGGAGGTGCGAAGCGGCCAGTTGCACCGATCGTGAAGGGTAACTAAGCCAAAATGCGCCAAAGGCGAAGTCTGATCCGGGAGAGAGATGGTGTGGTTCTTAGCAAGAGGCCCGTCGGAGCTAGAACGAGTTCCATGTCCCAGGTTAGCTATTCCCGACGCGAAAGCTCAATGAATTGGAACTATCTGACTTCTAACACCCTCCTCGTAAAGCTGCCGTTTATTTGTTTTGGCTCCGAAAGCCCTATCGACTCAGAGATTTGAGCCATCTAACTCTAACCTGAATGCCCAAGTTATTGAATTAACCCTCTTGCTGATTTCACCTAGTACTTTATACGTATAGTAATCCAAATGGCCAGTTCTCCCAATACAAAAGAACCAGATTCAACACTAGTAGAGCTTTGCGTGCTTTTTCCTGCAGCCGCAAAGTCTCTAACCGGTCGGGTGCTGTGAGAACCGCTTTGGCAGGCGGACTGGCAGGGTCTGTCTTAATCCTCCCTTTAGATGCTGATGCTTGACCAGGTAGACTTTTCCCGGTCACCCTTCTCCGTTGAAAGAGGACGTGATTCCTTTGAACCACTCCTTATCGCTGCCTAAGGGATCTAGTTTATCGATGTATAGTTTGACCACTGGAGTCGGTGATCCAATAAAGGGAACTAAGAAGCAAACCAGTCTCGTGGACAAAACCTTGGGGTCCTTTTGTTAAATGGTTACTTTTACCATTATAAATGAGAGTATCGACTTACCGGGTTGGCTTAAATTCGGAACCATACTTTGGACGGCCCACGTTTATGCATGAAGTGCCAGTTGTCCTCCTTCTGTAAAAACGCCGTTTACTAAAGATCGGCGCATCCAAGTTTTTGCTCCAGAGAGCTGCTCTGGAGAGAGAAGCTGTCTCTGTGGGAAGGGAAACTGCTTCCACCTGGCTCAAAAGTTCACCACTTGGTATTCTTCGTTTCTCTAACTCTTTGTTTGGATGCAGAAAAGCGCATTCATCGCCCATCCTGTGCTGAATGAAGCTTGGGCTGCAGCTTTCACTGTGGCCAACACGGAAGCCGGGCATCGTCCTGAGGGAAAACCCGCCCATTCATCTTTTTGCCTTTGGATAGGGCTTGAAATAGAACAGCACACAATTCTTTAAAGGCCGAGGCTGCTTGGATGGTGCCGAGCCTGCGAATGCTTCCAAGGGGCTTTTGTCTCCCTTTTCCCTAGAAGAGCTTTGCAAAACTGTCCCCCCACATACACAAGGTTCGCAGGTCCGTAATCTTGTTTGCAAGTGATGCAAAGGTGTTTGCACATATTTGACTTGTGTGTGTGTGTGTGGGGGAGTTGCGTTGGCTGAGTTGTCAACTTATTTTTCCAAGAACAAAAGAGCCCCCCCCTTCATTACAGGCACCCGTCTTTCTTCCCTTCTCATTCCTTCCTACATTATATTTGGAGGTTTCTCTCCCTACCTACTTAGGGAAGGGTGTAGGGTACCCCACCCAGGCACATCCTTTGCCTAAAGTGGAAAACATTTCTTCTGTTAGAAATGGAAAACATTTCTAATCACTCTGATTAGGTGAACTCAGAG
Organism: Naja naja; assembly: GCA_009733165.1. NCBI lineage: Eukaryota > Metazoa > Chordata > Lepidosauria > Squamata > Elapidae > Naja > Naja naja. The sequence continues at coordinate 246,174,005 of CM019148.1, forward strand.
CTGAATTTTAAATACGCCCAGAAATAATGGTTCAATAAATTATGAATGCCGTGGGACTGAAATAACAAAAGCAATCTGAAATTAGGAGAAATAATTTTTTAAAAGTAGCTTTGAATATTGCAATGCAAGGATGACTATTTCAAAAAAAAAATCACAGCAACACAGATATGGCTGTTCCTTTGAAGAGAGATTTTATCCAGGGGAACATCAAATTAACTTGACTTTATTTGTGCCTCTATCACACACACACACACCTGCATCACACCTACCTTGACGCAAAGCAAACGAACAATCTCATCTAATGGAGCCAGAGCACTTAATGCAGATATACTTTCAGCTTTCGTTTTAGTGCTTGGAAATTTGCGCCACAGTAACTCTGCTAGAGGGGAAAACGTCTCTTTCTCTCTGAAAACGAGGTCAATTTGGGGGGGAATCGGATTGTTTAAAAATAAAGATATAAAAATTCCCAGGGTTCCAGAACCACGTCTTCTGATTAATGTGGTACTGTATCCTCCTTCACGGGAGTTTGTGGTTCAACGGCCCCGGTACTTCGTACTAGCGCTTAAAACAGACGATTCACTTTGAAATATAAATTCCCTTAAAGGGATTGGGAAAATCAGCTTCTCTTGGAACGGCCCCTCCTTTCTGGAGTGCTAAATGCCCTTTTAACACCTCTGCCTAAATGGGGACGTACCCGGCGAAGATTCTTGCGGCTTCTTAAAGACGCCACGTTTAGTATCTACTCTAGTTCACACTACTCCTAAGGGGAATACATTCCGGAAAGGGCAAGATTATGCATGGGAGTGTGTGGAAAGGAAGAGGAAAATAATGGGGAAAGGATTGCTGAGAGAGTCACCTGCAGCTGGACGTGACCCAGACATTGAACTGCTAAATTGGATAGAAGATAAGAAACCGGGGTCGGTATTTGGAATGGGCGAGGATCTTCCGGCATTCGACCGACGCGTTGTGATCCACGAATGTTCCTGCAAAGATACACGGGGCGAAGTTTGAAGTGCCCCAAGACTCTCTAGGGCTTTGCCGGGTTTCCTTCTGGGAAAGCATTCAAAGAGAGCCGCCGACGAGGCCAGAGTCGCAAGAAATGGCCCCGCAAAAAGTGTGGAAGGGCATCGAAAACTCTCCTCCCGCGTACCGCGGGCTGAATACTGAATCGCAGAGCAAATGCTCCCGGATCAAGCGCCGGCGCAGGAACCAGACCAGCGCTAGCATCCCTGCTTGGACGGCTTTCCTCTCCGCCTCTCATCCCTGAGCGGAATTGTTCCACAAACCGTCGGCAGCAGCAGCGCGTCTTTAGCGTCAGCATCCGAAGAAGCAGCCGCGGAGCAAAACCGGTTCCTTTCACCGGGCCCTGCCTGGAGTGCGACTTGCCCCTCCCCATTTGTAGATATTTTATAAGCATTTCAAAAATCGGCCGGAAGGGTCCGCCTAGCCACGAAAACAAAGGTTAGAAGAGGAAGGTCAGCTGTGCCAAGGCAAGTCGGCTCGTGATGTGGGAAGGCCATTTGTCAGAAATGGTGTAGGGTCTCCTGCTTAGGCGGGGTGGGTGGAGTGGATGGGCTGGACTAGATGACCTACTAGGTCCCTTCCAAACTCTGATTATCTGTGAAGGCGCCGTGTGAACGGGCGCAGCCCCCACTCTCTCTCGCCAAGGAAGAGGAGCCTCCAACTTCCAGCGGGATGGATTCCCACGCGTCCAGCTAGCCTGGAATTTTATTTTATTTTTTTTGCCTCGGAAAGTGGGGAGGAAGGAGGTGACACCCGGAAAGTGCCGCGGGACTGCTGGGAGAAGGTTGAACTTTGCTTTTGTTTTACTGGCTCCTCCAGAGACAAAGTCTCCTCCAAGCTAACGCCTGGCTGATCCTCTAGAATCTTTCGGTCCGGAGATCTGGAAGAGACGCAGGGAAGAGCCCTTCTAGAACTACCGCCAAGATTTCGACAGAAGCTCCCAACAGGATGGGAAAGAAATCTATTTTCTGAATAATGTCCTGTGGTCCCCCACTCCCACCGTTCCTTTCCGTTTTGATCCAGCTGGCCCGCAAACCCCTGGATCGGGCAGGTTGCTCAGTCCGCCAAGAGGTGCGGGCATCGCCTGGATTTGGGCTGATTCTAGGCCCAGGACTCCTGTAGCTGGATCTGGTTTATTCTTTTTCTCTCTTAATGGGGAAAGAGGCAGCACGCAGCCAGTGGTGGATGAAGGCTCACTGGTGCCCTAAGCACTGACAAATCTTGGTGCCCCCTCTCCTTTGTACATACTATACAAACGAAGCCATATTCTCAACTGTGTGGTGCCTCCTTTGGGCCTGGTGCCCGAAGCACGTGCTTAGTCTGCTTAATGGTTAATACACCACTGCATGCAGCACCCTTGAGTGTAAAATATATGTGGACTCACAAACGCTCCTCCGGGGAAGGGCAACCAGCCCGAGTGCTTCAACCCCTGAACATTTCGTAGGCTTCAGGGCCACCAAGTGCAGCTGACTGGCTTCTGAGAAGACTTGTGTGTGTGTGGGCGGGGGTTGGCATCTCTCTCTCTCTCTTTTTATTCATATTTATATGCCGCCCTTCTCCAGAGACTCAGGGCAGCTTACAATTTTTGGAGCGCAACCCAATGCGCTCAGCAGTAGCCTTCATTTCATTGTATATGCCTGCTTATTACTAAGCGGCATTTTTACAAAGTCAGCTTATTGCCCCCAACAATCTTGGGTCCTCACTTTACCTACCCTGAGAGGATGGAAGGCTGAGTCAACCTTGAGCCTGGTGGGATTCGAGCCTGCACTAATTGCAGGCAGCTGGAACTTAAGTGCTAGGCATTTAACAGCCTGCACCACCAAGGCTCTTTCACTATATAGTTTTTTTTTTAAAAACAAAGTCAAAGTTGGACATTATATTATATCGCTTCTAAATATGAGTGATGCTTACCAACAATTAAAGGGAAGCAGAAGAGAGGCAACACCTTTCATAAAAGTAAAACGGTAGGGTTCGTTTAAATTCATTTAAACAGAAATGATGATTCGACCCAGAAAAAAGCTTAAGACTTCAACCAGCATCGAAAGAAGGAGGACCTTCCAGGGCTGCTTGCCACAGTCCTTCCAGTCCTGGGGGCCGTGGATGGAGTTGCAACTATTCCACACCAGCATTTTCCCCAAAGGGCTGCAACAAGGACCAAGTGCATAAGCGCACCAAAGTGCCTACTGTCCCTGTCCTACTGTTTCTTTTATTTTCTTATATGTATCCATGTATTTATAACTACGTTTATACTTATACCTATTATCTTGTAAGCAATTGACTAATCAAATAAATAAAATAAAAAAACTTGATTCTCCCAAAGTTGCAGGCCGCTTCCCTTCCTAAACAGAACAAGCCTTTTCCACTGCAATTTCCAGTTTCATTTAACTGACCTTTAATGGAGAAGGCTCCAGATGGATCTTTTCCTTAGCCTGTGATGCTTTGAGATATGCCACATTGAATGCCCATTGTCCCAGCCAAGCCAAGAGAGCAATGGCCCACTACATGCAAGGGATGGAGTTGTAGCCCAAAGCATCTGGGGGACACACCAGCTTGGAAAAAGTTGAGTCTACCAGCCTGGTGACTGCGTTGGTTCCTCAAGAGGGCTGGCTGAGGTGACATAGAGGTGACATAGTTTGAAAGGGCAGCTCTTTCCTTCCTACATCTTAGGGCTGGTTTGCACAAGCAAATGAGGAGTTTGCACAAGAAGTCCCATCCAACACACCTCTCTTTATTAATTGGGAAGAGTTGCATGTAACTAACTCACAGATCAGAAGTGAAAAAGATGGCTCACCCATCCCACTCTGACGTAGTACAGGTAGTCCTTGACTTACGGCCACAATTGAGCCCAAAGTTTATGTTGTTAAGTGAGAGATTTGCTAAATGAGTTTTGCCCCAATTTTACAACCTTTCTTGCCTCGATTGTTAAACGAACCACTGCAGTTGATATGTTAGCAACCCCATTGTTAAGTGAATCTGGCTTCCCCATTGACTTTGTTAGAAGGTCGCAAAAGGAATCTGGCTTCCCCATTGACTTTGTTAGAAGGTCTCACTTGACCTTGGGACACAGCAACGGTCATAAATATGAACCACTTGCCCAGCGTCTGAATTTTGATCCCATGATCATGGGGATGCTGCAAAGGTAATAATAATAATAATAATAATAATAATAATAATAATAATAATAATAATTTATTTGACTTGTATGCCACCCTTCTCCCTAAGGACTCAGTGCAGCTAACATTAAAACAGCACAAAATTTACATAAAAACAAATTAAACCTCACAAGATAAGTGTGAAAAACGGTCATAAGTTGCTTTTTTTAGTGCCATTGTAACTTTGAATGGTCACTAAATGAACTGTTGTAAGCCAAGGACTACCTGTACTTTCATTATTGTTATTGGTACAAGGAAGTTTAAAAGATGCCCTTCCCTTCAGATTTTAAAGGCCATTGTCTCTTTTACGTCCACTGTGAAATCCCACCTCCTCATCCTGCTACAAGCCTGAAAATCTTTGTTTAGATCCTAGTTAAAAATGGAAAGCTTAAATACCCCCCTATTAAAATTCACATTATTTCAAAATACTCCTGGTGAAAATTGCTGGCTTAAGGGTGAGTTAACCCACCATCATGCGTTACTCCCATAGCTGTGGCAATGAAGCTTCAAGGCTTCATTGTGATGTGTGACCCAGCCCTAGAAAAATAAGCCAAGAGACAATCCAACTTCCATTCTTAAATACCAGCAGGATTGGATTAATCACATTTATAAATACTTAGCTTCCCCATTGCCTCTTGGCAGTGAGCTCTTTCATTTTGTTTCCCTTGGTAGCTGAACTCCTTTTTTTCCCCCCATGGTTGCAGTAAAAAAATATTGATTATTCAGTCCGGTTAACAAGATTTTGGTTTGATTTGGTGGGCTTTTTGTTTTTATCCTTACTCAGGACAGGCCTTAACATTTCTCATCTAACAATGAATGTTATTAGTTATCTGTATTAATGATTTACAGCTAATATTCTCATATATTTCCCCAGAAGGAATTCAATGGAACATACTTCCGAGCAGTGCTAGTTAGATACTGATTTTGCTTCTTAGCTATTTGGAACATTAATTTCTTTGGAAATAAGTAGACTCCATTTTGAATAAAATTGTATAGGGCTGCAATAATCAATTGGTAGGCTATTTCTAAATATAGAATAGCTTTACATATCTAGGTTAAAAGTATGTTTCCTAATTCTCATTTCATCTCTTACCGCAGATATTCTAATCCTAGTAATGCTGGTCTGTGACTGTAATACAGATTATCATTATTCCAGTCCTAGAAAGAAAGCAGAACTTTAATTATTTCTAGCTGAACAATTTTGCTGAGAATTGTCATAACTTCAAGCATCCAACAGGAAGTTAGGGATCTTAAAAGAAGGACAGAACCTACTCTGATTTTTATATTGCAGATGCTTACAATTGTCAGCTCCTCCCACCTACAAATGGGTTTTAAGGTTTGGGGATGGGATCAAAAAGTTATTGTATCTCCCATAATTTGAACAGGTCGCCTCTTAGCTGTTGAATCCCGAGCTAAATGGGGCTAGGCCTATAGATTAGAAAAAGCAAAGCAAAGCTTGGAAGCAGATAATTGTAAACCATGATGTCCTTATTGTAAATAGATACAGTAGGATACAGTATAGATAGATAGAGATAGAAATAGAGAAGGATAGATGGATGGATGGACGGACGGACGGACGGATGGACAGACAGACTATAAGTATATATTCATGTCATACGTCACCATGTACAGTCCCTAATTATCTCATGTAAAGCTAAGTAAGATCAAACCCTATCAATACTCAATGCTGGAAAGTAGACTAGGAAGAAAAACAAATAAAAAAAACATAATAGCAAACTACTTGGTGATTATTTCCACACTCAAAAGGCACCCAAAATGTACCTTTGTTACCATTAAAGTATCAGTAGTTTCCCTCATATATTTCCCCAGAAGGATCTCAATGGAACAGTGCTAGTTAGATTCCATGAAGGAATGCTTCTGAAGTAATGCTTCTTCTTCCAAGACGGGGGAAAAACAACAACATGTGATTGTGGCAAAACCAGAAAACGTTAAATAAACCCAGGTTTCAAAGTTACTAACCAGCTTAGCTGGTAATGCAGTTCAAGGATGGATCTGGCAGTTGCATATTTCTGTCTTATGTTAATAAAATATTAGCAACCCATCTAAACTATCTTGAGTTTTGGAATAACTGTTGTGGAAAATTTAGAAGAACAGAGGAAAACCCGCTTGAGGATAAAGAAACCATGTTTATTGCATTCATTACAAGAAAGAAAGACCCTGAACAATGCGTTTAACTGAATGGCAGAATGCAGCCAATGATAAAAACTCCCAGGGAAGCTTTTTAAAAGATGCTTCCATAGAGGGCCATGTGTTACACTGCTTTTAGCTCTGGAATGAATCTGCTCGTATCTCCCCACCCTCCTGTTAGTCATTTATCTCTTTTGCCAGCTTTTCATTGTGTAATGACTGGAGTATCCAATTTCATGTTAATAGTAATCTATATCCTGACATTATTTAAAATCTTTTTAAACTATTGTTAGCTGCCTTAAAAATTTGCCATAATAGTAAGGCAGGATATAAATTACACTGTTAAATAATAAATGATATTATAATTCCTTGTGTGAAATTGTTCATGCTTTGTAAAAACGTTGGGTACAATTTCAGGATGTCAAAAATACAAAATTATGAACAAATGGAATAACCTTATTCAAAATGTGGGGTAGAAATTAGAATCATCAAATTAATTCCTAGATAGATGTTTAATCATCTTAGCCTGTTGGGACATAGCACTGCCTAAATCCTATAATGCAGACTGAAATGAGAATAAATTAATAAATTAATTTAGCACAGTTCAGCAGAATCACGTGATTTGCATACAGAAAGTCTCAGGTTCAAATCTCAGCATTATTGGGAAAAGTATTTGCTTTCTTTTGGTTTTCAGACAGAGCCAGAGTTCTGCCAGGGGTCTTACTGTTAACACAGCTGCAGTGCAATATAGTATTGTATACCATAAAAATGCAGCATGCAGAGGTTAGTATAATATGTGAGTGTGCTGAATGAAAATCATATCTTTAATTCCCATATTAAAATAATCTGGAAACTATACAATAATGGGGAAGTCTGATTTTGGGAATCCAAAGGGAGACTAGAAGTTTACACATGCAAACATATATATTGTCAGGTGGGAGGTGTGACAAAGGTATCCTTTGGGTACCTTTGTATTGGGTGCCAGTTGCACTCATTCCTGGCCTGGGAGGCCTCTGCTCACAGTCACTCATGCCCTCATGACCAGGGGTGGGATTCTACCTGGTTGGACCGGTTCTATAGAACCGGTTGTTATGATTCTGCGTAGTTTGAAGAACTGCCAAATCGTGCCACTGGCTGGCCCCTCCCTGCCCTGCCCACTCACTCCTTACTTGGCATGCGTGCCATCAAACTTGCCTGTGTAAGTTCTTCCCCCCCCCCGACCATCAGCTGTTCTGCTGTGCTGGGAGATTTGGATTTCCTTCTTTCTAGCTAATCTAAAAACAGAGCTGAATCTTCCTCAGGACTGAAGCTTTTAGTTTTCAGTCCAGACTTAGGTAGCAGATTACAGAAAGGTAGATCTCTGAGTGAATCTGTGATTCTGTGAGTAACTCAATCTGCCTGCCTGCTTTGCCTGCTTTTGGGTAAAAGCTGCTCTGTTTTTAATAAAAAAATTCAATATTTACATAAATATTTATAATATTTACATACAAGCCACGCCCAGCCAGTCACATGATCACCAAGCCATGCCCAGTCAGCAAGCCATGCCCAGCCAGTCACATGACATGCCCACAGAACCGGTTGTTAAGAAATTTGAACCCCACCCCTGCTCATGACCTCCCGTCTAGATTACTGCAATGCACTCTACATGGGGTTTCCCTTGAAGAGCATTTGAAAACTTCAATCAGTGCAGAATAGCACGGGTAGTAAACGGTACCATGAAACACCATTGCTTCAACACATGTAACACCATTGCTCATGAGCTGCATTGGTTGCCAGTGTGTTTCTGACAACCAGCAATTTAAATGCTGGTTGTCACCTTTAAAGCCCTTCGTGGCTTGAGACGGAGTTATCTGAGATAGTATCTTCTCCCGGGTTTCTGTTCATCCAGTCTGATCCACTAGGATGGACATTCCTGGATCCTATCAGCCAAGGAAAGTCAGTTGCCAAGGAAAAGGAGATGTGCCTTTCCTGCTATTGCTCCTTCCCCTCAGAACATCCTTCCTCCTGAGATTAACTGGTTGTGACCCTGAGGGCTATTCATAAGACTTGATTATGTGCCCAGGCGTGGGATCCTGAGTTATATTAATGGCCTTGTTTCCTGGTTTACTTTTTTTTTTGTACTTTGTTTGCATTTGGTTTAAATTGATTTTATGATTGTTCACTGTCAAACTTGCGGCCCGCCTCCTAGATATGTCATGTGCTGGCCAAGCCCATGCCCGGTTTAGTGAAGGGGGAAAAAGTTGCGATACGTCATGTGATGCCGCTGTGACGATGCAAGTTTGACACCCCTGATCTAGAGTCACTTGTTTGAGATGGCAGCCATAGACATCAGTGGTGGGATTCAAAATTTTTACTACTGGTTCTGTGGGTGTGGCTTGGTAGGTGTGGTGTGGCTTGGTGGATGTGGCTTGGTGGGCATGGCAGGGGAAGGATACTGCAAAATCTCCATTCCCTCCCCCACTCCTGGGGGAAGGATACTGCAAAATCCCATTCCCTCCCCACCCCACTAACCTGCTTTCCAGCACTGTTCTCCTGTGCAGGGCAACAAAAAAAGACCCAGCCAATCAGCCGGGACTTAGGAGGCAGAGAATAGAAGGGGGCATGGCCAGTCAGAGGTGGTATTTGCCGGTTCTCCGAATGACTCAAAATTTCTGCTACCGGTTTTCCAGAACTGATCAGAACCTGCTGAATGCCACCTCTGATAGACATGCAATAAATAAATATATACATGAACAGAAACCGTAAGAGGAGACCCCTGTTAGCAAAGTATGGCAGCAAAGTTGACACGAGTGACTGCTGCTAATAGAACTTGTATGTCAGAAAAGGTGGTAACAGGCTCCTCTTGAGCTGTTTGCACCCATACTGGTAGTACAAATGGAGATGGGTTCTAGAATTTGTTGCTTTCACCAGCCAAAGAGCTCCTTATGTCTGCAGAATGCCTTGTTCTGACTGTCAACTTTGATAAGCTGGACTTGCAGCAGAGTGGTCAGGCTCTGTTTGGTCCTTGTGTTCATTGGGGAGCGGGGTGGGAGGGGCAGAGTGGGAGTTTCTCTAACCTCCTCCCTTGGCTTTACAGGCAGTGGGCAAATCCAGCTGTGGCAATTCCTCCTGGAGCTGCTTTCGGACCGGGCCAACCTCAACTGCATTGCCTGGGAAGGTACCAACGGCGAATTCAAACTGCTCGATCCCGATGAGGTGGCCAGGCGCTGGGGCGAACGGAAGAGCAAACCTAACATGAACTATGACAAGTTGAGCAGGGCCCTGCGCTACTATTACGACAAGAACATCATGACCAAGGTTCACGGCAAGCGCTATGCCTACAAGTTTGACTTCCAAGGCTTGGCCCAGGTCTGCCAGCCAGCCACACCTGACCACACCTTGTACAAATTCCAGGCACCCCTTCCCTTCTCTGGCATCTCCAAACTCAACATCATGGCTTCAGGAGTGACCCCAACCAGTTTCTCCTACTGGCCAGGCTCTGCCCCTGCCCTGTACCCCAGCCATGGCTTGCAGGCTTCAACACCCTTCAGCACCATGGCAACATCTCATATCAACAATATGAACAGCCATTACCACTAGACTTCTTCTGGTGAGGAGCTGGGAGAATAAAGTTTGACCCCTAAATTTTAGCTTAAGATATTTCCAGTGCAGAAAAAAAAAGAATATTTATTAGCTTCACCCATCGTGCTAAAACACAAGGTGGTTTGCCTGGTTTTGGTCTCATGTAATACATGAAACCAGCTACTTACGGTTTGTGGCATAGCACAACGTGTCAATTCAGCCATGGCAGCCTATTCAGTAACAACAGTGAAACAGGCCAAGGGTTAGGCAGGTGGCTGAATCTAGCTATTTTGTAAAGTGGAAAGAGAAACTTTATTGAGACAGGTAGGATCTCAGCACAGGAGCTGAATCCATCCAGAGCCATTTTGGACTGGAGTCTCACCCCAATGAATCCATATTTTCCAGGGAACATTTAAGTCATTTCCCTATTTTTTTTCATTTAAAAAAAAACCCCACAACACATTGGAGTGATTCTGAAACTGTCTTGTACTTGGAACTTTTGGAACTGAACGTTTGTACAACCCCCTCCCCCCCCTCAAAATTACACACATGTAATCACACATCCTAAGAGACTGATGGAGAAGCATCAGCACCAGCAAGATACTTTACTCTGAGACAGGTTATAGTGACAGTGATATCCATTTAGCCTGAATATCTCTAGGTAAAATGGGCAAAGCTATCTCTGGCCATTCTATTATAATCCACAGAGATCATACACCGTACTCTGTCAAGCATATGCCACCACTTGGCTTTCAATTGAATCAGAGATCTACTAAGCATTGATCTGGAGCTCAATGCCTTAGAAAATTCAAATTACATATAATGTTTTTTATTTTCTCAACCCAGTTCAATTTCTAAACATTAACCGTTTTTTTAGGGCCCGCGGTTGGAAGAACTTGCCTAGACTTACATGGTTATAACTGGAACGATCTACCTTCCTGCTCAACAAGCAAACAAATGCTGCCCTTTTAAACAAGGTGTTTTCCCATGTGGGACTTCATGAGAGTTTAATAAAAAATAAACCCTACATTGGCAAGAATGTATTATAACCATCTTGCCTTTGCTTTTTGTTCTAAGTGAATCTCAGTCAGAAATCTGAAAGGGTTAGAAAGCTTCAAGTATGAAAAGGTTGGTGGTTGGCAATTTCCTATCATGTCCTAAAAAATCAAATTAAGGCTTCCTGTTCTTTGCACTGTTTTTTTTTAATGCTAAAGTTTTTTTCTTTTAAAGACCCAGTTCCTTGGACATTATTATTCAAACTGTGACCTTGCTGTTGCTTTTTGCTCTCTGGCTTTGGATTATGACTGTCCCCCTTCATAACACCATCTCCACTGGTTCCATTCTTAGGTTGATGGGCATTTACCCATTCACACTGTTTCCCTTGATGTAAGATAAAAACACTGTTCCAGGTTTCTGTGTGTACGTATATGTGTTGGAAGGTTGAGGAGAAATGACTTTTAAAAGTTCTACTCTGAATTATTTAAAGATTAAATTGCCAGCAAAGCTACGAATTTACACAGTATTTGTCATTCCTTTTTTAAAAAACAACTCAATTCAAAAAAGGCAGAACATTCAAAAACTCAATTCAAAAAAGGCAGCGGTTTTTGATAAATAACACCAGTGTGATATTAAATACAGGTAAGAGGAACAAGAATTCTCTTTGTGAATGCCTGCCCCACACCATTTCCCAGGGCTAAATAGTACAGTGCTGGACAAGAAGTCCCCCTTCCATGAATGAAATTACATCGATTTCTGCTTTGTTTTTGCTTGATCCTACAGTGCCACCTTCAGGAGAAGGACAGAGAAGCAGCTGAGCAAACTCCTTCAAGGGGGCTACTTTTTATTTATTTATTTTTATTTATTTATTTGGTTTGTCAATCGCTTACAAGATAACAGTATAAGTATAAACATGGTAAGAATACAGGAAATAGGTACGAATAAATGGGGACAATAGGACAAGGATGGGAGGCATGATGGTGCACTTATGCACGCCCCTACTTCCTTGCTTTGGCCGTGGTCCTTCCCTTTGAGGTCATTAGGAGAGGGGCAGATGCTAGGAGAGTGAAGCAAGGGGCCTCTTGCTTTTTATAGCAGGCCAGTGAATGGGCTGAAAACAGAAAGAAAAGTGGGAGCGGGAGCCTTTGGGAATTAACACTGACCCTTGTTTATCATTAGAAAATGCTGAACTCCGATGCTGGCCTCCAAAGCACATCGTAGAGGCTTCTATCTTTTCACAGCTGAAACGGTTCCCTCAACAAGCTCAGCGCTATCTCTTAACTGCATGACCAGTTAGGTTATATTCTTGATTCTCATTTGCCATTTCCAAGTTAGAACTCCAGGGCTTTTCAGCTCAGGCTTTGTGCAAAGTCAAAGGTACCTTTCAAGGGTGCCAGAATCTGACTTCTGTCTCCATTCCCAAGAAGCAATTTCCTTCCGAAGCCCCAGAGTAAGAAGCCCTGTTTTGAAAGAAGATGGTATTTCTAATACCTTAATGGTCAATTAGATTAAAAGAGGACATTTCTGCAGGCTTAGTAGCTTGCCATCCTCATCTACACATCTATCCAAGGTGTAGACACCATGTCTCCTTTGTAAACAATCAAGTGCCAGATGCAAGTTCATGACCCTTTGAATGAGTCTTGTTTCATACCATATGGTGGGATTCATCTACTGCTTGTCTAACCTCGCTTGGACCCATTGGGGCCTTTTCCTATTTGAACCCCTTGCAACTTATACTGACCCTTCCTTGCTGTTTCTGTTTGCCCATCATCTCCTTTCTTAGGATCCTCAGACACAATTCTCCAGTGATGGTGCCTTGAATTTATCATGGTTATTCTCTCGTCATTTATCATAGATTCCAGTATATACTTAATAACTTCCTTAGTGAATACTTTTCCACAGTCATGCTGGTGATTGGGAATTGCAACCTCTTTTCTTTCTGGCAATCCCTGGAAAGCAATGCAAAAGTCCATCCACCTCAGAATTGGGGTTCAAAACAAGCAGTCTGGACCATTTTTCATGTTTTCATACAGGTTCCAATTGCATTAAACCAGAAGGCATTCTTCTGGGGAACAATGTTAGTTTTTTTACTGCATGCTTGGAAGCAAGAATAACAATTAAACGGTGTATTTCACGTGCTCCTTCTTTAAGCTTCCCATCACCAACACCTTAAACTGCTTCTCTTTTATTTTTAAATGTTTGCTGAAGTTTGCTATGCATTTTCTTAGGTAGATCTACTCAGGTTCAGAATGGCTTGTGTATTGCCAAACACTTGGATTGTCCAGCAGGAGCAGTAGTGCCACATTGGTATCCGTCTCCCTTTCTCCCCAAGTTATTATTAAATTATGACAAATTCCGGATAGTAGCATCTCTGCGTAATCTAAAAAAAGAAGTTAAAGTATGTGGATCTAGTCAATAAAAATAAACCAGGTGGATCATCAGGAATGAAGACCATTTAAAAATTAAAATGATCCAATCGGAGTTACTGAGTAAATGTAATGGGCTGGGAGAAGAACCTTGCGGAAGAGGAAGAATGGAATTTGAAAAAGCATCTCAGAGTTGAACCTTCCTGGTTCTCTTTGGGATAAAGAGATGGAGAGGCACATCCAGAGTTGTAAGATTCTGATACTAAAACCCTATAATAAAAGTAGTTTTAGTATTCATGATGTTCATGTTCAACTATGGTCTACATCAAAGAGCTGAGATCAGTCTTTAAGTTTAAATCTGGCTCCCTTATCCCTGCCTTTATCTTAAAGAGAACTGTGGATGGTCAGGTCTGAGATGTTTTCTCAAATAGATATCAATCAACCAATCAATCAATCAAATAAATACCGTTCTTCCTCTTCCTCCAGGTTATTCTTAAAAATCATTACAGTTTGATTCCATGGGCCTACAGATGGATGGTTGCTATTACACCACTCAAAGATGATTCCAGTTTTTGTCCTAAATGACTTTTTTTCTTGTTTGGTGCATGTTGAATCAGAATTAGAAATAGAAGATTACATTCTAGGAGTGCCTCCATTCTGAGTTCCCCACAAAATTCTTTTAAGTTTTAAGTAGAGCATTACCCTATAAAAGCTTCATCTGGTTAGGGGAAAAAATGCATTGCTTTTTTATGACATACCATGAGGACTAAAAGTAGTCCTATACACATATAAAATCCAGTTATCTCACAAATTAACACAACTCTTTTAAACTAAACTGAGGAAAATTATTGTTTACAATTTAATAATGGAGTGGCATATTGTGACATACAGATTCACAATGCACAATACATTACCAGTATGTGTTTGAAATTACATATTTGAAAGTTCTTCAAACAGTAATCTTGGGATGCTTCCCAATCACTAACCACCTCAGAGAAGTCTAATCTCACAAAATATTATAAATACAGCAAGGCACCTTCCATTTCTGGGCCATTGCATTAATCAAATTTTCATAGAATGCAGAGCGAATAGTCTCTACCACTTGTGATCTATATTTTGGTGCAGAGCTTTTCTGAGGCTGAAGAACCCTGAGGTAAATCTGTACAGACAGCCTGGACTACTACTGTATTTTTTCACGTTTTATATTTTAATTTCTGCTGCTGTTATGAACAGAAAGCAATGTGAGCATTTTTTAATAACCATGGAAGTAGAATGAATGTAATAAACCATCAAAAAAGCAGCAAAGGCAGGGAAGCAGCACTTCACATAAGATACAACATAATCTTGATCAAAAATTGCCTCTCAGCTTTTGCTATATCCTCTGAGCAATGCAGGTGTGATGCAAGATCCTACCACAAGGTGTTCCACTATCAGAGTATCATAAATTCAAGGAAGGATTTGTTATTGATGGGGAAAAACCGAACAATAGAGCTTGTGCATTCCATCTCTGGCCACAGGCTGCCATAATATAATAGTGTCTGGGTATGATGGAATTCATCTCAGCTCGTCTGTTTTCTCTCTATGTAAGTGCAGACTTTGCCACCTCTCCCATTCTGCTTTGAAACTCTACCCTTCAGTTTCACCACATCACCTGGCACGTTTCCACAGAGTCTGCTTTCCCATCTTTTCTTTAGTTTCATGGTCCTGTTGTGTATCATAGAATACTGTTAAGTCTTTACTTCAAACCTCTGTTTTAGCATCTCAGGTCAATGCTTAAATCACTCTTGCAGATGCCTTTCATTTTTTCTTTTTAAAATCTGCCAGTTTCAGCCATCAAAATAGAAAAGTGGAAGACCACAACTGGGTAAAACGTGATATCATTGTCAACATGCATTTTTTTCCTGATGCCAGAAGAAGCACACAGGGACTGGCTGATAAGAGATTAATTCAATTCAATTCCAGAGATAAATATATAGCATTATTGATTGTGATAGAATTCAGCTATGCACATTGGCAAATAAATGGGAAGCACATGCAAGGCAGCCTTTTTCAGGGCTCGGATTTTGCATTTTCTGCTTTTCCTCCCTGAACAAAAATCACTGTCTTTCCTCTTCCTTGGATCCACTAGCTTGTTGCCTGGATCATGGCATGGGGTTTTTCCCTGGATTTCCTGGAGCTGACATAATTTCTCCTTGTGTGACTTTGGTAATTGGCCCCCTGCCAGATGCTCTGACTCCCTAAGGCTTTCAGCCAAAAGCTGCTAGTTGTTCAAATCATTCTGCAAGGGGAGGGTGGGGGGAAGAGCAGAGACATACTCTCTCTTTACTTAGAACCAGAATGGGACAATTGGCCGCAGCTGCCTGGAACAGCCTCCCAAAGAGCCAGTTTGTTATACTCCAGTACCATAGAGATGTATTGGCTATGCTTCATGGTTGGAGTATTGCTGTTGCACTCTACAATACAAGTATTGCTGTGTGCTCTCTGATATCTTGATAAATATCAGGAAGCTTCAAGCTGGTGCAGACTGCAGCTGCGTGAGCAAATTTGGGCACCCCAAATATGGTGCATGTCACACCTCTGCTGTGTGAACTGCATTGGATGTTGGTTTGCTTCTGGTTCCAATTTAAGCTATGACCTTTAAAGTCCTACATGGCATGGGCCAGGTTACTTGCAAAACCGTCTAACCCCCCGCCCCATTACATTGGCCCTTGCCACCCAGGCATAGAAGGAATGTTATGAACCCCATCAGTTAAATAATTTCAACCAGCAGAGTCCAGGAAGAGAGCCTTATCTGCCATTACCCTCACCTTTTAAAATATCTTTGCCCCCACCAAGGTGAGGCAGCCCCCCCCAGCCTTTCAGAAGAGTTTGAAGACCTGGCTCTGCTGATTCGCTTGGGATGAGTAGATGAACCTGCAACTTTGGAGCTGGAAGGCCCCTCCCCGCCTTTTAAACTTTAATTATCCTCTCATTGGTTAAGCTGCTTTCTTTTACTGAGATGTAATATTTTGTATGTTTTTGATTGTACACCACCCAGAGTTGTTCTGTGATTTAGATAAGTGGTATCTAAATGTGATAAAAAATAATAAAGAGTAATACCCAGAATCACGAGACATTCAGTGCCTGAAGCCTGCAGAGGTGGTATTCAGCAGGTTCTGACCAGTTCTGGAGAACTGGTAGTGGAAATTTTTGAGTAGTTCGGAGAATTACTCAATTTGGAGTTCAGAGAAATCCCACCTCTGACTGGAGATTTTACAGTATCCTTCCCCTGCCACGCCCACCAAGCCACGCCCACAGAACCGGTAGTAAAAATAATTTGAATCCCGCCACTGGAAGCCTGCCATTACTTGAGGACAGATGTGCTAGCTGCTAAGCTGATCAAGCAATCCTTGCTGTCTCTCCAACTTCTGCATGAACTGATAGCTCTTCAAAATTATTCTTCTCTTAGAACTGAATCTAAGATGAAGGAAACAGGGTAGAGTGCTTATAAACTGGTTTCTTGAATGAAATCTGGCAGGACCTGAGTTCTAACCAGCACTGAGGTTCCTCTGTCTCTGAAAGCTCATTGCCTTTCCTTTGGGCAGCTTTTAGAAGAATCTCCTTTTCTGAAATGAATTCCTTTACCCAGGCCTAGCCTGAAATTTATTACTTTTCCCCCTTGCCACCTTTCTATCTAATATACATGTGTTTATACTAATAATATAATATTTATATTTATACTAATAAATGGTACTTGTACCATTATTAATTTATGATATTGTTTTAATATTTTTATTTGGTTATCTGTATACTACTTTGAGATATCGTTCCCCTAAATGAGGGACCAGCAATTGGGACCAGCAACTCAGTTACCTAAGTGAAGCAGTTAAACATGAAAACATGTTTGTGAAAACATGATATGATATGGCTCTGCACTACATCCTACAACACCTTGAATCTCCAAATACCTACACAAGGGTCCTCTTTGTAGACTTCAGTTCAGCATTCAATACCATCATTCCAGACACTCTTCTAAATAAATTAAACCAGCTAATGGTACCTGAACAGACAGGAAGCAGCAGGTGAAGCTAGGCAGAATCACATCTGATACCTGTACAGTTAGCACAGCCCCCCCCAAGGCTGTGTGCTTTCTCCACTTCTCCCTATATACCAAAGACTGCATCTCAAATGATCCATCTGTTAAAATACTGAAGTTTGCAGATGACACAACAGTGATTGGTCTCATTTGAGACAACAACGAATCTGCATACAGACAGTAGGTTGTACAACTTGCCTCGTGGTGTAACTGTAGCAATCTGGAACTGAACACACTCAAAACCGTAGAAATGGTGGTAGACTTTAGAAGAACCCCTCCCATACTACCACCTCTTACAATACTAGACAACACAGTATCAACAGTAAAGACCTTAAAATTTCTAGGTTCTATTATATCACATGACCTAAAATGGACACCTAACATCAAAAACGTCATCAAAAAAGCACAACAAAGAATGTTCTTTCTGTGCCAACTCAGAAAGCTCAAACTGCCCAAGGAGCTGCTGATACAGTTCTACAGAGGAATTATTGAGTCTATCATCTGCACCTCTATAACTGTCTGGTTTGGGTCTGCAACCCAAAAGGACAGACACAGACTTCAGAGGATAATTAGGACTGCAGAAAAAACAATTACTACCAACCTGCCTTCAATCGAGGACCTGTATATTGCACGAGTCAAAAAGAGGGCCGTGAAAATATTTACAGACCTCTCACATCCCGGACATAAACTGTTTCAACTCCTTCCCTCAAAACGACGCTATAGAGTACTGCACACCAGAACAACTAGACACAAGTACAGTTTCCCCCTGAAAGCGATCACTCTGCTAAACAAATAATTCCCTCAACACTGTCCAACTATTTACAAAGTCTGCACTACTATTACTATTAATCTTCTCATCACTCCTTATTACCCATTCCCCTCCCACTTGTGACTGTATGACTGTAACTTTGTCGCTTGCATCCTTACGATTTATATTGATTGTTTCCTAGTATGATTTGATTGCTTATTGTACCCTATGACTATCATTAAGTGTTGTACCTGATGATTCTTGACTCTTGATGAATGTATCCTTTCTTTTATGTACACTGAGAGCATTTGCACCAAGACAAATTCCTTATGTGTCCAATCACATTTGGCCAATAAAAGAATTCTAATTCTAATTCTAGTTTCCAAATATTATCATATCATAATAATAATAAAAAAATAATAATAATATTATGATATTACTTTCAGCTTCTTTGGTTTACAGACCTGCAAAGGTCATAAATGTGAGGATTGTTCATTAAGTTACTTTATTTATTTATTTATTTATTTATTTATTTATTTATTTATGAGACTTATATCCACCCTATCTCCCAAAGGACTCAGGGCGGCTTACAAAATAAAACAATCCAATACAAATATACAAATATTAAAAAACAATTAAACCAAAGGTCTCATAAATATGCCAATTAAAATACATTTAAAAACCCTCCCCCACCCCCATCAGTCCGGGTAGGCTAGTTGGAACAGCCAAGTTTTTAGGTCACAGTGGAAGGAGCGGAGGTCAGGGGCCACCCGGAGTTCCAGGGGAAGCTGGTTCCATAGGGTGGAACCATTGTAACTAAAAATGGTTGCTAAATGATGCAGTCTTAATTGAGGACTACCTATAATTACATAGAAAGTGATGTCAAACATGTTCAGGAGGAAGTAAACAAATGAAGCTGAGGATTTATCAAGGTACCTGTCAACCCAGAATAGACCCCCCCTCATGAGCACAAGAGATAATATTCCCCAGGCCCATCTCTGATTGTCTGAAATATTTATTCAAAACCATTGATGGCAGTCAATTGATTCACATATCCAGCTAAGACCTGATTTTCATCATGAATCACTGAATAAACTATAACTCAATAAGTTCACACTGACTGAAGGAATACAATATGCTAATCTTAAATTACATCATGACTTGGTGTGTTGTGTAAACCAGGCCTCTCAAGGTGGAAAGTATAACAATTAAATGTCTGGTTGCTTATTCTTTATTATGAACCTGGAAATTGGTACAGATCTATCACAGAGTTTGGTCACTTCTGGTCTCATTTGTTAATGTGAGCATAATGGCTGTAGAGGCTGTGTTAGCATAGTGTAGATGTTGAAGGGCAGCCAATTAGCTGGAGTCTTTATTTATTCAGCAGTGAGACTGAATTTAATATGTAAACTGTGTGTGCATGTGCCACACAGTCAGACAGCAATATTCACAACTTTTAAATGCCCATAATATCCCCCATAGACCATTCCCATTCACAATTAAGCCAGTAACAATAGGTTTGGCAACTTCTGGAGGCATTCTGAATAACCTGAAACCAGTGAATAAATATTACCCTATAGATAATAAACTGCAGAGGTACACAAGTTAGACAGTAAATCACCCCGCTTTAATGGAACTCTCCTGCAACTTGGTGTGTCCTCAGTAATTATATTTTATCTATGAGCAGACCAGGAAAGAAAACACAATTCTTAATTTCCAGTAAGGTCTTCTTGGGCACCTAGATGGACTGGAGTTTTACTGATACCACAGTGAGTGATAAAATAACCTCTCCATTTGGCTAATCCTATGACTTTTAGCCAGAGGAATGGCCCATTCCTTCTATTTTTCTCTGAGTGCATATATGGCACGTAAGGAACAATGCCTATCACTTAGCAACTGAGCACTGGTTATTTGTAATATGTGGTAGCTCCCTTACATAATGCCAACCATTCACCAATTCCAAAGAAATCTTATGTATGACTCATCATTATTAACGGAAGGCAAAGACAATTTAGCCTAAATAAATAAATAAATAAACAAATAATAATAAAAATGACCACAATCTTCTATCACATCCTGATTTTCATCGTATTTGATTGGTAATTTTGCCTCTGGTTGATATGATTCTGTGATTGAATATTTCTCTCTTTACTTATCCCTATTAGCAATAGAAATTGATTCTCTCTCTCTCTCTCTCTCTCTCTCTCATATTTCTCCTCCTCTTCCCTCCTTTCCTTTCAGGATCTACTTGATGTTAAAATCTGGACAGGAAGCAGATTCATTACATCTCTCATTTAGCCTAATCATCTCTGTTAATCTTCATCATTTCATCTCATACAGTATGTTGCCCTTTCCTGATTTTCATCTACCTTGTTTATCTTATTTCATTTATTGTGTGTGCAGCCAGCTATAGTTAATGGGATTTGGGATAGTTACTTAGGAATTGGGAGCTGTCCCCTTAAGGGAATGAATCATGGTAAATGTAGTTAAGGTATCCTGGGAAATGTAGTACATGTCATGTGGTCACATCTGTAACCCTGATTGGTCACTGAAATGACCCTTGGTGGGTCGGGGGAGGTTTCTTCTCTCTTGCCTGAACACACAACCTCATGGTAGCAGCTATACCCCCTGCCTCTATGACTATGGGATGAAATATGGGATAGAAAGATTACTATCATTTACACTACAATTTCAACTGTGCAAAGAATTGGACATTAGATTTATCTCAACATAACTGTGAGTCACCTTGAGGATACCTAATATAATCCAATAAAAGAAACTTTGTATGGAAGAATTTATTTATTTATTTATTTATTAATGGGACTTATATGCCGCCCTATCTCCGAAGACTCAGGGCGGCTTACAATAAAAACAAACACAATAAATATTTAAAAAAGAATTAAACTAATGGTCCCAATTAATACAAAACTTAAAAACCAATTTGTAGAGAACTTAAATTTCTGTTGGCATGGCTAGGACCACGGTCTAGATACATGGTGAAACACATTTACACAGGCATACTCAACAACCCAGACACTGCTCTGAAATGAGAGTGGGATGCTTTGGACCGGAAATATGGTGATGACACATTGATGGAATACTTGCTCCTAGAATGACTTAACAGTTTCCCGTGTATCACCATCCACGAAACCCAACGACTGGAAAATTTTTCCAACATCCTTATGGAGCTGTGATCAGCCAAAGAATGTTCTAACTTACCAGGACTGGCTCCTCTCTTCATAACGCAAGAAGCAATCATTGCCAAACTCCCAAAAGAAATATTGGAACAATGGATTGCTTTGTCTGATGCCTTTCTGGCCGCAAACCGCAAAAGAGACCCACCTTTTGCCCTTTTCCAAGAATTTGTGGTCCAGCAAACAGTGTCCTACAACAGCTTTAGAAACCTCCGCCTCAGATGCAGATTCTTCCCACCTAACAAAGAACACCCAAGATTGAGGACCCAAGATTGTTGGGGGCAATTAGCTGACCTTGTAAAAATGCCGCTTAGTAATAAGCAGGCATATACAATGGAATGAAGGCTATTGCTGAGCGCATTGGGTTGTGCTCCAAAAAATTGTAAGCCGCCCTGAGTCTCCGGCATATAAATGTAATTAAAAAAAAAAAAACACAACCGAAACTCTCCACCTCTCAGGAGTATACTGCAAATCGCTACAGATCACAACCACAGTAACACACATGACACAGAGGTCGCAACCTCCTCCATAAACAGTTCAGGAGAGGACTCACCAGATACAACCCAATTTAGATCTCTGACTCCAAAGAGAAGCCAGTTTTGTCCTTTGCACCACACTCGACACTCGCTGAACAGGTGCCAGGGGTTTGCAGCAAAATCCCTGACCAAAAGGAAAGAGTTGATAAAAGAGCTCCAATTCTGCAACAAGTGTTGCGAATCCAAACACTCGCCCAAATACTGCACAGCCAAAGTGCTATGTCATATCTGCAAAAGTGACACGCACCTGACTGCGCTGCATCCAGATGCCAATCCACCACTGCAAACATCTCGTAGCCCTCCTTTGAACAAGGAGCTTCAATGTGCTACAGAAGCACACCCAGAGCCAGTGGTGAGTGTCAATTGCATAGCGGTGTGCAATGGCACACCAGCCCCTCACTCATGTCGTCAGATCTGCTTAGCCAAAGTCTACCCAGATGGACGCCCAGAAGAAGCAGTGAAGATGTATGTGATACTGGATCCTCAGAGTGATCGCTCACTAACCAGGTCCGCATTCTTTGACCTCTTTGATGTTCAGAAGGAAGAAGTGCATTTCACGATATCAACGTGAACCGCACCAAGACACACGGTGGGGAGAGAAGCTACCAGACTTTGTATAGAGTCATTAGATGGAAGTTCCCAGTTCCTACTGCCGCCCATGCTGGAATGGAACAGGATACCAGATGACCGCAGCCGCATTGCAACACCAGAGGTAGCTAGCAACATACCTCACCTGAAGCATATGGCTCATCACTTTCCCGCCCTAGATCCTGAAGCCAAGATTTTGCTCTTGCTGGGATTAGATGCCCCTGATGCCTTAGTGCACACTGAAGTAGTCAGAGGCCCGTGATACTCACCCTTTGCCTTCAAGACAGACCTGGGTTGGGGAATTTCAGGACTTGTCAGTGTCGATCTGATGCAGGCCCCAACCCAGGCAGATGCCTTAGCACCATCCATTCCGACAGACTTCCAACACCCTTTAGCACCAAAAACAAGAATGCCATTCCATCCTAAATGGCTGCCGGCGACCAGTACACTTTTGCTAGGACACCCTAATGGCCGCCAGCAACCACCAGACATCCACTAAGACACTCTACACAGGCATATACCTCCACAACCCCCTTTCCAGCAGCTTCCCGATGCCCTTTGACACCGTGGAAGCAAGAGTACCACAACAACCCTAAAAGGCCACCAGAAGCGACCACCAGACTTTCACCATTAGCACCTAGAGTACCTGTCCACCCTAAAAGGCCGGCAGAGGTGACCAGCAGACTTTCACCAAGAAGCTCTACACCAGACCGGTCACCTACCTAATGCTGCTGAGGAGAAAGGCTGAACTTGAAGATTGAACCTCAAGCTTTGTATGCTTTGCTTTGTTTGATGCTTTATTGCTATTTACTGTTTCCTTTACTTATATAGCTACCTGCTTATTTTAGTTATATCGTTATCTGCTATTCAGTTAGTATTGCTCTTTACTGTTTATCTTAGTTAATTGCTCTTTACTTAATTAGTGGAATTTACAATTCCAGGTGGGGAGTGTGCTGTCCAGCCAGCTATAGTTAATGGGATTTGGGATAGTTACTTAGGAATTGGGAGCTGTCCCCTTAAGGGAATGAATCATGGTAAATGTAGTTAAGGTATCTTGGGAAATGTAGTACATGTCATGTGGTCACATCTGTAACCCTGATTGGTCACTGAATTGACCCTTGGTGGGTCGGGGGAGGTTTCTTCTCTCTTGCCTGAACACACAACCTCATGGTAGCAGCTATACCCCCTGCCTCTATGACTATGGGATGAAATATGGGATAGAAAGATTACTATCTTTTACACGATGATTTCAACTGTGCAAAGAATTGGACATTAGATGCATCTCGACATAACTGTGAGTCACCTTGAGGATACCTAATATAATCCAATAAAAGAAACTTTGTATGGAAGAATTTGTACAGTTATCTATCTGTCTCTATATTCAGCAAATGGACCAAAAGACAGAATATTTACCTAATTCAGATGTTCTACCACCCTTAAAATCCTTTAGTAATTTGCTGTCTTTGGGACTTTTGTAAGCTACAGAGCACATTTCAATCTATTTTCCAGCACATCTTTTGTTTTATGAGCAACACAATCCAGTTTATTATGTTCTTCAACAGAGGGTGCATGTATTTGCATCAGGAAGTGGGGAATGCATTGCAGATCACTCTCTCCTTTGGGGGAAGCAAATTCCAATTTTGATATCCTTTATCCTTTTGCTGACATCACAACCAGCTGCCTGGTTCTCTTGATATCCCTCACTTCTGTCCTGTGCATGTACATGTTCTCTCTGTGTTTTTCTTCCTCTCTCTCTATGTGTCTCTCGGTCTTTCTCACTCATCCACAGAGGAAGAGAGAGAGAGATCGAGAGATCATACTGCATGATTCCAACAAAAAAAGCTGATTAAAATACGCACAGAGTAATAGAAGTCACTGAAATTAGCCCAGAATGGGGCAGGCATCATGAGTGGGCAGGCATTCCAGACTTCGGGGGAGAAGTTACATGAATATTGCTAATTATTAATATATATGAACCTGATTATATAGAGCTTCCCAATGTCTCCCCTCTTTTACATAATCTGCAGAGCAGCCTTGGTGGGTTCTACCTTTTATTCCTAAAGGAAAAAAAATAAAGTAAAAGTGGAACAAATTATCTAATGAAGAAGTGAGGAAAATCTGGCAGTCTAGATCTTTAAAATTCTAATTCCAGCCTTCCCATTCAGCATGGGAAAACAGTTACTATTGATGGGAGTTGTAGTCCAGAAATTGCAAAGCTATTAATTTATCTAACAAATCCTGTTCTAAGACATGGAAACAAAATCAAATTGTTCTAATCATTAATTTATACAATGCTTTCTATCTTTTGTCATTTTACAGTGTATTTTCTTTATTTTTTTTTCTTTTCAGATTACAGAGCTTAGATTTAGAAAAACCAGTGGAGAATCAGTGCTAGAGCAATTTGAATATGTGGCTCTTACTGTATATGTGACAAATCCAAACACAGCCCTACGTAATAGATGAAGAAAATGCATCTCCCATTAGGTAGTGTGATGACACAGAATGCTGGGAGGTTTACTGACAGACAGATTCTTTTTTGATTTCTCTAAAGTCAATAAATATTTTTCTTTAACTTCAACAGCCGGAGAAGCTTTATTTTCTCTGAGATTTGATTGTGTCCTTCTTTGATAGGAGAAACCAAGTAGCATATGATAGAAACACTGTGAAAGCTATCGCTAAAGTCCACTAGTTGCTAAAATGTGTGGTTGTGGGTTGGAGGGGGAGAACTATTAAAGTGGAACTGGGTTTTTAGAAATCACAGAACCATTTGGCCTCTGCTAAGCAATCTATCATTCTCCAGTACTTGGTTGAAACTCATTCCTTCTTGCCTTCACTATCCTGATTGCAAACAGGTATGCTCAAGATTCCCCAGGTATCTGCAACTGGCAGGATAAAGTTCCTGGGGCTTTAGATAGCTCCAGGATGGTATGTTTAAAAACAAAAGAAAACCTTGAACATTTGGCTCTTCTATTTCTTGTTGACTATAATCTTGCCCCTTGTCTCTGCTATGAATGGGTCCCGGGGAACGTAAGTTTGGTGCAAATGGAGTGATTTCTGAAAAGTATCAGACACCCTGCAGTTTCTATTTGGGGAGGTCTTCTCAAACCACATTCAGTCAGGATTTCAGGAACCAGGCCTGGATGAGTTTCCCAACATTAAAAAAGAAAGAAGCAATTGCTTCCTGAATGTTTATTCTGGGCAATCTATACAGTTATGTCCGAGCCGTTTTACTGAGGTTTGATTATTATTGCTTAATAATACCTTTAAATGTACACTTTCCCCCTCCAAAGATCTTTATAAATTAAGAGCCTGGAATAGTCAATATAATTCACAAAAACAGGATCGTGATTTATTTATTATCTTTATTTTTAACCAGTTAATCACATAGGTATGTGAAACCACAAAATCTCCCTTTTTATGGCATTGTTATCCCTTAATTCAAAGAGAGATCAAAGCAATATATATTGATTCAAAAACAAGAACAGCCTAAAAGCATAAAAATAAAAACAATTCCAAACTGTTAAATCAACAATAAAGCATATTGAGAGCATAAGTAATATAAGAGGGGAAGCTCTGTAGAAATCAGAAAATTCTGAAGATGATAATAAAAACATTCTGAGCACAATCCATTGAAAATACACCAAACCTCTCAGCTCTTTTAAAACCATTTTAAGCAGTCTGAGACAGGCTTAGGTGTGCCTGATATAGATTAGCATTTCAATATAAACATCTTTTTTTTCCTTTTTACCCATTTCAGCTGTTTTAAAAAAGAGGCCAACAATTCTTTTGTGGGATATATATATATATTGACCATGGAGGAAATGCTTTCATGATGGAAATATGTCCAATGTTTAAGTGATATGGGTCACCCAGGATGTCAGCACCATGGACAGAAGCTTGTTTGGATTGCAGCTCCTGAAAAAATCTTATCTGTGTGTCCACGTGGCCTGCACATGTGCCTTTATCCAAGAGTGAATAACACTCCCTAGGCTGGTGTCTGCCAGTTCTCAGGATAAAGAGGATGTAGTAGGGTAAGGAAGGGTCAGCTGGACAAGTGGAAGAAGCAGAGACAGACTCTACTAAATGTCTTTTCTCTTTAGCATCCGGCTGAGGCTACAAAGATACTTGGTCTTTTATTAGGGCCGTTAAGCCCCTGCATATGTAAGCCATGAACCAGGAAAAATATTCACTGCATGAAGAAAATTATCTGCCCATTTAAGAGCCTTTACCTGTCTAGTGTTTAGTGTTTAAAATTATAAATCTGAGGACTAGACTTTTGTCTTTCGTCATTCTGGAAATAACTACTTGGATTGTTTTTAAGAAGAACAGTGCCCTACAAAGAGAAGATTTCTCAGAACTGGACATGAAGTCTACCCTGTAATGCTCACCTACACCCCACATACATATGAATAGCAGCTCTTGGAGTAGCTACAAGTTAGTTAGCATTTGTTTCTTGTGTACGTGGAACAATTGAACTGTATGGTCTGTTTGTATTAGAAGCACCCAGGAGACATTCAGGCATTTCAGTGATAGAAGCCAAGGAGATACCCAATTAAACAGTGATGCTGGGAAATGATACCATGGTGATGTTACCATAGGAACCAAAGATGCTTCAGTTAGAGAATCCTAGCCATTGTTAGGCTGAATAAGCACAGCCTTGAACAAATATGTGCATACTAGTTCACTTCTGTACACCTATACAATGATGCA
Organism: Naja naja; assembly: GCA_009733165.1. NCBI lineage: Eukaryota > Metazoa > Chordata > Lepidosauria > Squamata > Elapidae > Naja > Naja naja. The sequence continues at coordinate 246,201,102 of CM019148.1, forward strand.
TATGCTTTTTCTCAGCAGTAGCCCATCGTTAACATGTGGCAGTGGCTCTCTTCCATTATCCATTACTATTTGACTCAGCCAAGGCACTGAGTATGATGCATGTTTCAAGTCAGTAAATGACAGCTTGGAATAGACTGCAGCAAAATCCAGCCAATCAGAAAGCAGGAGCTCCCTCGGCCATGTGGTGCATGCTTTATTCACAATTTTCAGAAAGGAATTCCTAATGAAGTCCCCGCCCTGTCACAATTAGCTACTGCAGACTGGAGTCAGGGTGGGGTTCCTCTTACTCCATAGCCAAGGAAGCAATAAAGCAAACAAATGGCTGTTTAGGGAGGGGGAGAGATGGAATAGAAAAAAGGCATCTCCAATCCCCCATATTTGTTAGAAACCTGGTTTGTCTTTCTGGGCACATTTGCCTGTGACATCTGGCTGCGTAAAGTGGAAAGTGAGGTTGCAGGAAAAAGGGAAGATTTTCAGACCCACAGGGGAGTAAAGGTGCTAATAGGAGGGAAGGGATATAATGAGAAGCTTTAAAGAACTGCACAAAATATCATTTTTTTCCCTAATAAGGACCCCTATTTTTTTTACATGTCTCTGTGTCTTTCTGTAAAGGTCCCCCTACCTAAAATACAGAAAATATCTGGGACAAGGGCTATTATCCAGGTCCCTGGAATGACTAGTCTAACATAACAAACACAGCCTATTTGAGGTAAAATGTAGGTCCTTAGAGAGTGACAGTGATTAATCATTAATGCTACAAAAGGATATCCCAGGGAAGGATAAATGGAGGCAATTCCGGATAAAGAGAATTATCTGTACTGATTCCAGCTTTAGGGACACTTTAGAGAGAGAAGAGTATAAGAAAAAAAATTGTAAACTAAATGTAAACTAAATATTTGCATACGCACACACAAATACTGGCATAAAGAATTAGACTAAAACAGGTGTAAGATCCATGGATTTTGTCATCCTTGTCTGTAATTCTCCTCTGATTTCACCTCAACCTTCCCCTGTCAGCATCAAATTCCCCTCTAGAGGGCCTGTTTCAAAGCTAAGTGATGCATTTCCATGGGCTTTGGATATACTCATATTGATTCTGTGCACGCAGGCCAAGATGCTGAACAGCAGCATCTTAACTAAGAGTCCAGCAATTTGCAGGATTTAGAATAACCCATGGGTCTGTAGAGGCATCACATATGAATTGGGTAAATGCCACTGGCTTCTCTTCTAGGTAACCAACCACTTATGTCGCTTTCAGCACAGCCTTGTAATACAACTGCAAGAGGTTTTCAACCTGCTCACATATTTGTAATGGTCAAGATACAATTAAAATTTTATATTTAAAAGGAAACCTCTAACCTCATTGCCATTATTCTTAATAAATTATAATGCGCATTATAAGAAAGCAGATAAACACCAGGTTCAACTGTCTACATGGCCATAAAATTCCCTAGGTCACTGTGAGCCAGGTAACTTGGCTCTCAACCTAACCTCCTTCCCATGGAGATTGAGAAGATAAAGGGATCCTCTAGGATTATGTTGCAGGACATTGAACTGCTTGGAGAAAAATCAGAAGGTATGGCAAAGATAATCATGCAGCTTTCATTGCCAGAGCACCGAAGAGGTTTGTTCTTGATATCTGCTAGATCAGGGCTGTCAAACCCACGGCCCACAGCTCGGATGTGTCACATGCTGGCCACACCCACGCCTGGTTTAGCGAAGGGGAAAAAGTTCTGATATGTCACGTGACGATACCATGACGACATGACTTTGACACTCCTGCTCTACATTTTTGTTCTTTCAGTTTCTCAGTGTGATAGGCTACAACTCTCAGATTCTCATCCAAATGCTAACCAGATTCATGTTTGTTTAATTTTCAAGCCCAGAAAAGGCCAATAATAAACAAACAAACAAGCAAAGAAATAAATGTCTGCCCATTTCAGCTGTTGATTAGGTAGAAATAACCCCATTACCTGGATATGTTCTTTCTTTCCTGTTGCTGTTGTCACTCTCCAATGGCCAATTTTTGGATTACATCCATGGACAAAACTAAAAAACAACACATTTACCAAATCTCATGTCACTTTCAAGAAGGTTTCTGAACAAACAGACTGTCTATACATGGATAGCTTCAATTGCTTCCTTTTTAGGCACTTTAAAGAAAATACTATTGTATCCTTTAATAGCATTTAGTATCTACAGCTTCTGCAAAACTCTGATAATAAGTGGAATGAATCAAAGCCTGAGTTTTATTACTTCCAGTTCTAAGTCCAAAAATACTGGGGACCATTCCAAAACTCCTCCTACTTAACCAAGTATGTACAAACAAGTTTTCCTTGCATATATTTGCATCTTGCATTTTTACAGAATCACCAGAATGATTGTAATCTCACAGGTTTGCACATGCAAGATTGCATCAGGAGCAAGAACATGTGTGTTCTTAATTATGATACATGTGCAGAGCGCTGTAAACTCTTAGAGAGCTTAGATCAGGGGTGCTCAACTCACGTCATCACATGACGTATCGTGACTCCCCCCCTGTTAGTTAAACAGGGATGGGCGTGACCAGCATGTGGCACATCCAGGCCATGGGCTGCAAATTTGACACCCCTGGCCTAGATCCATGTTTAGCCAGGCATCAGCAGTAGAATAAAAATTAGAGATGCACTGTCAAGGAATTCAGAAGAAGAATGCATAACATTCAGAAATAACCATTTATTTCAGCAATGGTTAGGGTTGGAGAACAATAGAAGAGTAAGATCTTTTATAAGGCTTTTGGATTGTAGAATGAGAATCCTGGGGTTCTGATTCATGGTCAGGGTCTTGGGACCAAATGGAGAAAACAAGATAAGTTTTGTTGGAGACCCATTTTATCTTTATGAAAAAATATCCTTTAAAAAAAAAGGGGCAGCAGTTAAAAATAACAGTTGTCTTCTCTTAGCCAGTAGAGGATCATTAATTGGATTAGGCACTCATCACCCAGTACTTTGTTGCAATGTGATTATTAGTTCTGCCTTAGTCAGTTGCACAACTGCTTCTAGTCAATTTCGTTCTGAGGAGTCCTTGGTGCTGTCTGAGCTTGGTTGTTTTCTTGCAGACATTTCATTATCCAACCTAGGTAGCATCATCAGTGCTTGTAAGGAATAGGGTTTGCTCTCAGATTACATTCTTGTGGCTTGCCCTGGGGTGGCCTTTGAGATTCTTTGGTTGGGCTGTTTACTGTTGGCATTTTGGCAGCTCCTTGACTGGGGTATTGTTTGCTTGATTGTTAATTTGATGTTAATCTTGGAGTTAATCTATGCTCATCTGGCTGCTAATTGTTGGTGGGGAGATGTTTTGGTCTTTTGTTCCCTTTTGGCTTGTTGGTTGTCTCTTTTGCATGTTGGTTGTCTCTTTTGCATGGTATATAGATATGCCTATGTGTCTATTGACGGCTAATTTGTGCCTTTGGCTTCTCAAAATTCCCTTGTGGACTTGGTCTGGCTCTAGGATGATCGCAGTTTCGCAATAGCAGTTTCCCAATAGAAACTACGGTTAGGTCTGTCCGTATGTTATTAAATTAAAGAGTTTTCATCATGTCTTCTGACTGCCAGTTGATGTTCATGGATGGGTTCGGCCAGTCTTGTCTGCCCCTACATAGTCAATGTTTCAGTCATTACCCTGTATGTTGTAAATGGCTCCTATTTTTTGTCTATGGCTGCTGGGTCTTTTGGTTTACTTAGCATGTTTTGAATTGTTTCACTCATTGAATTCATTCAAACTTATTTCATTTTGAATTTCATTCTTGCTTTGTTAATGATAGGAAATACTTCATTATTTTCGTCAAGGAAAGGATTATTAGGGAAGGCTTTGTTAAGGGGCAGAACTAGTTTTTGGGGTTTGATAAGGTAAGGTGGGCCACTTGTCCTTGGTTCATGCCATTTGTGCATGGTCAGGGGCAAATAAAACTCTTTTCCCATTTCACCTCCTAAAAGTTCCCCAGAACAGCCTCCAACTCAAACAATCTTTGCTTAGCATTAGGTGCCTTCACCACTTCATTCTATGCAGATGCACTTGGGAAAAGCTTCTTACCCCATTCACTTATAAATAGGCACATGATTGGCACTTGCGTACATTTTCCCTTACCTCAGTGTGACCCAAGATAGTCATTGGGTTTATACATTGAGTAGAAGGTGTAGAGTACACTGTGCTTGAGTAATAAAGAGTGACAGAATTACTGGGGTTGTTTTTTTTAGAAAGAAAGTTAAGGGAGTGCTTTGATCATCTCTTGGTATTGTAGGAAGTTAGCACCCACCCCTCTCCTAGAAAAATGAAATATCCTGGAAAATATTAAAAAGACAGAACATTTCCCCTAAAAAAGAGTAGAAACTCAGAAGCAGAAACTCACCTCAGAAGCAGAGGCTTACCCCCACCTTTGTTAATCTCACCCACACCTTTGTTAATGGGTGGGCCATTAAGGCCTGGGCCAGAATACTTTACATAACAAAGATCTCCAGGTAAAGCTATAGCAATTGGTAAAGCCAAAAGCCCCTCATCATCCAGCAAGGCTCAACCAAGCCTGGAACTCAGGACAGCCTACAAAGTTGCCCCCACATGGCCCCATGGGAGTCTGACAACCAATTAGAAACAAGCTCCAATTCAAATCCCAACAAAGGTTATAAAACCCAGGCACTCTCAGCATATCAGCCCTGTTTTTTGATCTCTTCCTTCAGCTTGAAGCATGTGAACATCCTTCCTTTTCACTCTAGAGCTCCAGGCCATATGGTCCTGCTGTCCACCATTAAATCATCTTTCCAAACAGCCTCCATGTTTCCAGTATCTTTTTCCCCACTTGGAACTGAACCCAGAAGGATAATTCTTCCAACAGTATGTAAACATTACTTCAGCCTGACCGAGACTGAAATAGCATCCTCACCTTCATGTAGGTGATCTACATCTACCAGTACACGCAGGTGATCCTTACCAAAAGGCAAGACAAGAAACAATGGTTGGAACCTAACCAAGGAGAGAGGCAACTTAAAACCAAGGAGAGAGTTCCTAATGGTGAGAGCAATCGACCAAAGAAAGAGCTTGCCTTCAGAAGTTATGGGTGCACCATCACTGGAGGCTTTCAAAAAGAGACTGGACAGCATGAAATGATATAGATTCCCCTGCTTGAGGAGCAGGCTGGACTAGAAAAGCGGTGAGATCTCTTCCAACTCTATTATCACATGTTCTACATGCAGCAAAAGCAACAGCTTTGAAATGTCTTTGAATATTAGTAGCTCAGGTTTGTGGTTACGTTGTTGGTTTGAGCTCCGAGCTTGGCAATTTGGCTGCAAATGTTTTGTCCCCATTTGAGGAGACTTCTTCAGTGTGCTTGTCAGGGGGAGCACTGGCCTTTAAATACCCTGCTGAGCCCTGGTCTGATTTCAGGTTGTGCAACAGCTGCTTTTCCTAAGACTTGAAATACCTGATCAGGAAAGCCTCCCACATGTCTGCCTTTTTCTGATCAGAAGCTGAAGAGCATTCCAGTTAGTTGGTTAGAGCTATGGAATCCATACTTAATGTATGTGGGGTGGAGATCACTGCCAGTAAAACAAAAAAAAAATTGAGAAAGCTTTCTCACAGGTGTGCAGAAGGGGTTAAGAGAACATGAGGAGGGGGAGGAAACAAAGAGAGGAAAACAGCACTTTCCTCTTGCATTTTACAGCCTTCAAATCAATACATGTATTCAAATGCTTCTTTGTCTAACAATGCTCAGACCCAAACATGCAAATGCATGCATTATTTTATTCCATATCTAAGTAAATCAGCACACAATTCAAAATGGAAAAAAAACACACACACCGCATTTGCATCGGTTCAATCACAGAGTTAAAGCAGTCAGTAAATATCATGTGGAACAACTAATCAAGGCTTCCCCAAACATTATATTTAAAGATAAAGCCACTGCAGTATAAATCTGTGCGCAAGACAAAAAAAAAGCCACCCTTTTCTACTAGATCTAGGGATAAAATAATTTCAATTAGCAGCAGTGCTGATTAAAGCGACTTCCTCCTCCCATCTGCTATTCTCTCCCAGCCAGGTGCTAGTTTTCTTTCTAAATATGTAGCTTCTGCAGGAGGAGAAAATGGTGGGGGGGGAGGGGGAATTTATCCCTCCTGCCGCACTCTGCACTGATCAGAATAAATCTTTCCCCATTTCCTACAACTGCTTTAGCACTGAAGCGTTATTAATCAATATCTGGTTTAGGTCTTCCTAGCAGAAGTTCAGCAAGGCTCACTATTCAAATATAAACTTGGGGGGAGGAATAATAAAATGAAGGTGTTTCATCTTACCTGGGGGCCCAGAATAAAGGAGTGTCACCTCTTGTAAGTCAATGGATGGCTTTGTATATTGTGCTAAGGTATGGTTTGCTTAATAATAGTGACTTAGATAAAGCCCAATTGGCGGAATCTAACATATTAAAGTTGTAACACAGGGGTTACAATATATATTTTAATTTTTTTTTTAAATTACATTTATATGCCGCCCTTCTCCGGAGACTCAGGGCGGCTTACAATTTTTGGGATGCAACCCAGTGTGCTCAGCAATAGCCTTCCTTCCATTGTATATGCCTGCTTATTATTATAATTATTAAAATAATTATCAAAAACAGCAGCATTAAAAAAAAAAGTTCTCCTGGAGTTCATACATCGTTCAAAGCCACAGTGCCTCTTATTCAGTTTTTTGTCTTAGAGTGTATGGTCACACCCCACCCCCCTGTATTTCCATAGAACCATAATTTGTGACTTGGCATCATGTGTGAATTGTGGTTTATCCAACAAATCATAGCTCCGAACAGCATGTGAATCTGGTCAGTAGTTTTCTGTATGCAGGCTTACTTTAATTCTTCCTTTGTTTGTTGTATGGGAGAAGCATTCAGGGGGCAGCATGAAAGAGATCCCCAGGGAGGGGGAATAATTATACAGACGTTTCCTGCCCTCCAATGTGCTTTGAGGCCTACGTTTATGAAGTTAAACTGTCAAGGAGGAACTCGCCTCAGTCTGCTGCTTTCTAATCAGGCCCTGAAGGGTGGAAACAAGGGAATTCTCTAGGACCTGTCCCAGACTGTCCCTGGAGGGGGAGGAGCAGCCTCCACTCACTACTTCCTCTCCTAGTGTCAGCTAGAGTCAGATAAATATACGGCGCGCAAATGCCAGATTAGCCCCCAATGCAAAGCCGTGCCCTGAACAGCTGGGGAGACTGCAGAGTCTCAGCTTTTCCATTTGCAGTGGGGGAAGGGAGGTATTTCATTAGCAGGGAAGGAATTGGGGCAGGGCAGCAAAGCCTTTGCTCATTCTTTTATACCCCTGCATCTGTTCTGCCTGGATGGCTTACTAGCTGATTGATTTTTATTCCAGTTTCTATTGCTTCGTACAAACAGGGAAGCCTCATTTAACACTGGCTACTGATCTTCCCTAATGCCTTCATTTCTTTTAAAATTATTTTTTCTTCCTTTTTGTTAATCAAAGACCAAAAAAACCCCAACAACTCCCAAGCGGAAAGAAAATACATGGAAAAAGTTATTGAATAAAGGAAAATAAATAAATAAATAAATGGAGCTTATGATGAAACACTGTGATGCTTCTTCCATCATTCTGATGAAATCGGTGACAGCCTGAGAATGCCATTGTATATGTATCCAGGCTCTGTATGTACTCTGAAAAATAGCTTTATTTCTTAACAAGAAAATATAAACTTCCTTAAGTCAGGCTTAGCTTTTGGTGATTGCATGGACATGTGCATATAGTTACTTCGAGAGTAGTACAAAAATGATTGGCTGCTGTTTTCTTTCATCAACATTTTTCTTGGTGACTAAATATAGCCCTGGAATTTTTTGGGGGGTGGGTAATCTCTCATTCAGGTACTAGCCATGTTCAACCTTGCTTAACCTTTGAGGAGATAAAAAACAACAACCCTTCAGCTCATTCCTTTGCTGAGAAACTGACCAATAATTTGATAAACAGGACATGCTGTATTGAAAATATGCAAAGATGTCCTACCATTTCAATATATCTGTCATTTTTAAGGTCATGGATAAGTTTGCATATGCAACAAATTATAAGTTTTTATCAAATGCAGATAACGTATGGAAGGCACTAACCCTACAATCCATATCCAAGATGAGAAATTACATTAGATTGTTTGGTTTTGACTTTGCTGATTATATGACCCTAACTTCTGCAGGTTTCAAATCATGGTTTAGGGCTTAGCTCAGGAGTGTCAAACTTGCATCATCATGGCATCATCACGTGATGTATCATGACTTTTCCCTCCTTCACTAAACCCAGCATGGGTGTGGCCAGTGTGTCACCATCTGGTCTGCGGGCCACGAGTTTGACATCCCTGGCTTAGCTCATCACCATTGAGACTTACAAGGGTTCAGTATGACGCATGACATTTGATTCCTATGTGACGTGGAATGGTTTTTGAAGAGAATGTTGGAAGAAATATCCTTCTGGGTTCAGTTCCAAGTAGGGAAAAAGACACTGGAAACATGGAGGCTGTTTGGAAGGTTTAATGGTGGACAGGAGGACCACATGGCTTGAAGCTCCAAAATGGAAAGGATGATCACATGCTTCAAGATGAAGGAAAAGATCAAGAAAAGGGCTGATATGCTGAAAGTGCCTGGGTTTTATAACCTTTGTTGGGATTTGAATTGAAGCTTGTTTCTAATTGGTTGTCAGACTTCCATGAGGCCATGCAGGGGGCAACTCTGTAGGCTGTCCTGAGTTCCAGGCTTGGTTGAGCTTTGCTGAGCCCCACACATGAGGGGGGCAACACACTCTACCTTGTTTTTGTCTTGGAACGTTGGCATAGTGATCTGGGGGTGGGCACCATGAATGTCCAACCCATAGCATGGTCAGATCACTATCTCCTGTGGCTGGTCTTCCAACAAGTGGCCCCACACCGTTGGGATGAGGAGCCACTGAGATGGTTCCACCCCAGACGTCTGATGGACCCTGAAAGGTTCCAGATGGAACTGGGGTTTTTGCCCACCTCCCTTATCCACAGCTCGGCCGAGGTACTGGCGGCCACTTGGCAACAGGCTGCTACTGAGGCCCTCGACCGAGTTGTCCCCTTGCGTCCCCTCACTCACCGCAGATCCCAGATGGCTCCTTGGTTCACGTAGGAGCTTAGGGAGATGAAGTGGCATAGGAGGGGGTTAGAGAGCAGGTGGAGATCGACCCACTCCGAATCCGACCGAGCCCAGCTAAGAGCCTATATTAGGACTTACCTGGTAGCTTTGGGGGTGGCAAAGAGGTCATACCCCTCTGCTCTCATAGCATCCACAGACGACCACCCAGCTGCCCTGTTTAGGGTCACCTGCTCCCTCTTACATCGGGAGACAGGGTTGGATCCTATGCAGGGTAGAGCTGAGGAATTTGGTCAGTATCTGCTGGATAAGATCGCTCGGATTCGCGAGGGGTTAGACTCTAACTTGCAGTGGTCTGAGGAGGGAGGGACAAGAAGTCCGGCCGATATCATCTGGGCTGAGTTTGATCCTGTTTCTGAGGATGAAGTGGACAGGATTATGTGACATTTGAGTTCCACCACGTTTATTGGACCTGTGCCCTTCCTGGATGGTGTATGCCGCCAGGGAGGTCACGTGCGGCTGGCTCCGGGCAGTTGTCAACGCTTCGTTAAAGGAGGGCTCTCTCCCTGCCGCCTTGAAAGAGGCGGTGGTGAGACCCCTCCTGAAGAAGCCTGCCCTAGACCCTGCCGTATTAAACAACTTTCATCCAGTCTCCAACCTTTGTTTTTTAGCGAAGGTTGTTGAGAGTGTGGTGGCTCAACAGTTTCCGCTTTTCCTGGATGAAGCGGACTATCTAGATCCCTATCAATCAGGCTTCTGGCCCGGGTTCAGTACAGAGACAGCATTGGTCGCACTGGTGGATGATCTCTGGAGGGCGCGGGACAGAGGTTTTTCCTCTGTCCTGGTCCTATTAGATGTCTCGGCGGCCTTCGATACCATCGACCATGGTATCTTATTGTGGTGTCTTGAGGGGTTGGGAGTGGGAGGCACTGTTCTGCAGTGGTTCTCCTCCTACCTCTCAGAGCGTTCGCAATTGGTGTTGGCAGGGGGGCAGAGGTCAGCCCCAAGGGTTCTCACATGTGGGGTCCCACAGGGATCAGTCCTCTCACCCCTCCTGTTCAACATCTATATGAAGCCACTGGGTGAGATCATCCGAGGTTTTGGGGTGAGGTATCATCAGTATGCTGATGATACCCAGTTATACATCTCCACCCCAAACCAAATCAGTGATGCCCTCTCTGTGATGTCCCGTTGTTTGGATGCGGTACGGATCTGGTTGGGCAGGAACAGACTACAGCTTAATCCGGCCAAGACTGAGTGGCTGTGCATACAGGCATCTCGCTCCAGTGAGTATATTCCACCTTGGGCCATAGGGGGAGAGGTGTTACCCCCTGTGAATAGGGCGCGGAACCTGGGGATTCTCCTGGACTCATGGCTCAGTTTGGAGGAGCAGGTGGGAGCCGTGGCCAGGGGGGCCTTTGCCCAGGTTCGGCTGGTTCACCAGCTCCGCCCTTACCTGGATCGAGATGCCCTTCGCACAGTCACTCATGCACTTGTTATGTCCCGACTCGACTACTGCAACGCTCTCTATGTAGCACTGCCCTTGCATACCATCCAGAGGCTCCAGCTGGTGCAGAATGCAGCCGTGCGGGTTGTGATGGGAGTCTCCCAATACTCCCATGTTATACCCCTCCTGCGCGAGCTGCATTGGTTGCCGGTTGCCCTCCGGGTGCGATTCAAGGTTCTGACGTTAACATTCGAAGTCCTTCATGGCATGGGTCCGGGGTACTTGCAGGAGCGTCTCCTGCCGATATCAAATACTGGTTGCCCTGTGTGAGCACACAGGTTGGGACTCCTCGGGTTGCCGTCCGCACGACAATGTCGGCTTGCGGTGACCCGGGGAAGGGCCTATTCTGCATCGGCCTCCGCCTTATGGAACCAGCTACCCGTTGAGCTCCGGCTGGCTCCCGATCTCTCCTCTTCCCGGCTCGATCTAAAAACCTGGTTGTTTTTACAGGCTGGGCTGGACTGATCTCCTGGGGGAGAGGGTGGGTTTTAAATTCAATTTTAATTTGGTTTTATAGTTGTATTTTGGCTTGTTTAGTTTAATTTCTTTTTAAATAATTTATTGTTCTGTGTTTTTATCTGTGAGCCACCCCGAGTCCTTTTTGGAGAGTGGTGGCATACAAGTCAAAATAAATAAATAAATAAATAAATGATGCACTGAAAGGACTTTTGAGCAATTGCTATAGCTTTACCTGGAGATCTTTGTTACATAAAGTATTCTGACCCAGGCCTTAATGGCCCACCCATTAACAAAGGTGGTAGTGAGCTTCTACTTCTGAGGTGAGTTTCTGCTTCTGAGTTTCTACTCTTTTCAGGGGAAATATTCTGCCTTTTTAATATTTCCTAGGATATTTCAATTTTCTAGGAGAGGGATGGGTGCTAACTTCGTACAAGAAGCAGGATATTTTTTTCCTATGCTTCCGACTTCTTAACCTGCTTCACAGCAAGAAATAATTGTTTTCTTCCAAACTTCTTGTCTTGTGTTTATATGTGTGGGAGGAAGGAATCAAAGTAGAATTATTTTCCAGCTGGGAAGATGATGATTAATGGGATCAGAGCTGGGAAATTTAGGTATTACTTGTTCTAAAGAAAATAATACTTATGCCTGGGGGATTGGTGGTGAATGCTAATTGTGCACCAACAGCACCCTGTGTCTAAGCTGAATCAAAGTGTGGGAAGCCTTGGCCCCTCCAGATTGGTTGATCAGTTGCTCCCACTTTGTTGATAAATTGTCAAATCTCATGATTCGGGCAAAGGCCTTGAGATATTTTTTAACATTTTCAAGTTATTTTTGTTGAGTGTTAATATACAGAACCTTTTGTTCTCCTGTAAACAAAATATGACTGGCATTGGAAACTTATATTAAATCTCTGATTACAATAAAATTTAAAAGGACTCAGAACTCCTTGGAACTCAAAACTATTCCCCTTCTATTTCCATCTTCAGAATCTGCTTCATGAATAGCTAATCTTTTTGTAGCTAAACTCTTATCTGCATTTAGTTGCATCTGAAAAGAGTTTTGTAAGTCTAGAGATATGGTCTTAGTAGCCTAGTGGCCACAAACATGCTCTGAAGTGTAAATAACTTGTCCTTAGAGCGTTTGTCAGGACAAGAGCAATCAGAGCCTGGAGACAAGAACTTTTAAAAAAATATCCAAAGAAACCACTCTGTCTTTATTCAAGCATAAAGTAAGGAAAGGGTGTAACAAGAAAATATAAGCTTTTTAAATGTATAGCAATATGGAACCAGCCATAGGATGGTGTACTATAAAATTGACCCCATCATCTTTCTATTTGCACGAGGAACTGAGCTGTTGGATTTTACTCGGTGATGGCAACTTCAGGACCATTAAAACAAGTTACCACTTCCTTCCCTCCAATACAGTTCCTCATGTCTCTATTGGATCTATTTACTTTTTCCTTAGTAGCCATCCATGGTCTAATGTTCTCTGCTGCAGGTAATAACGAAAGATAAATATGAGGACAAACGAAGTCTGAGATATTGATTATATGCCATCCAAAATGGTATTGGCTCCTAGGGACCATATAGATGAATTTTCTCCATTACAATCTATCCCTAACACATTCTTTCAAGTCTCCCAAATGGCGCACTCATTGCTACCATAACTGAGTCCACCCCTCTTGTGCTGGTCATCCTCTTCTTTTTCCTTCCATCTTTCCTAGCATTAGAGCCTCTTCCAGAGAGGGGAGTCTTCACATAATGTGTCCAAAGTAGGATAATTTGAGTCAGGTCATTTGTGTCTTGAGTGAGAATCTGGGTTGGTTGGATTGATGATCCCTTAGAGTTTTTCTTTTTTTTGTTTGTTTTAGCTGTCCCCAGTATTCTCAGCAGTCTCTTTCAACACCAACAGAGATGTGGTGGCTGCCTTGACTTCGTTATCCACCAGCACATAATGCCAAAGTTGGAATCTGCATTTTGACAGATGGATTACATCTCTGAACCTTCCTCACCAAGAGCCAGGCTGGCTGATAGTGGCGTTATGTTCAGCAACATCAGTGTGGCCACAATAGCCCCCGACTTCTGACAAAAAACCATAGATTGGATTTATGTAGTATATTAATCTGTAACATGTTTGTCTTAAGATGTGTGTGATCCTAGCAACTGTGATTTCTACATGGCTTAGTGTATTGTATATAATAAGTTATGGCTTATTTGGCAATTTATGATCACGTCAATATGGCTTGGCATGATGTATTAACACTTATCTGCAATTCAGATCTTAAATACATAACACCTGAACTGCAGATGGGTATTAATACATCATGCCAAGCTATATTGACTTAATTTATATTTAAAAGTTTTCTGTAGCTACCCATCATTTGCAGCATAACCGTAAGCAACTCCCAAGCTGCAATAAAGTAGCAATAGCAATAAGATTTATATACTGCTTCACAGTGCTTTAAAGCTCCTTCTAAGTGGGTTACAGAGTCAGCATACTGCCCCCAACAATCTGGGCCCTCATTTTACCCACCTCGGAAGGATGGAAGGCTGAGTCAACCTTGAGCCTGGTGAGATTCGATCTGCCAAATTGCAGGCAGCCAGCAGTCAGCAGAAGTAGCTTGCAGTACTGCATTCTAACCACTGTGCCACCAAGGCTCTTGTAACGATAAATATTAGTAAAGAAAACATAAATACCAACCAAAAAGCCTTCCTGGCTCCCCCCAAATGCAATACATTCCCACTTTTCCAGAAAGAAACTTGAGTGCATTTCTGAGCTCCAGCCTCACAGAGCCCAAGACTAGTGGGAAAAACCAGGTCATCATCGTTTTTCAGAAAGCCAGGAGTGTCCCAAAGGGCAGGGTCCATTATGAAGAAAGCATGCTGTCTCAGCCCTGCTGGATGGCAACATTTACGGGACCTAGAACGTGCCCACCCTATCAGGATACTGAATCAAAATGGAAATATATAGAATGCACCTAGAACATGAAAGTTTTGGGAATAGATGCAGACATGAAGAAAGATAATCTTTTATAGAACAAATGCTTTATTGGATTTCAGATTCCAGTGATTGAGAGGACACAACATTTATAAAATTCTCCATGGGGGAGACAGTTTTCAGGGACACAACTGGTGCCTGATATTCTGTTTATTGACACATTCATGAGTTATGAAGTCATGCTCAGTCAGCATGGTCCAGCAGAAAATGCAACGCTCAAGGCAGTTTTGGTCCAGGTCCATGATCTCCAAAAGCACACTGCTTCAGCCAAAATTTTGCTACTGCTACCTGATACATTCCATTGAAGTAACAAAGCTCATCTCCCTTTTTGCAACCTGTCCAACTTTACATGCAGACTTTACTGGGTTGCTTTGCTTATAAAAGTGGTCTAGATGATACAGCAAACTTGCTAGTTTGGATACCTCAAAGGAATGAGAGCTGAGTAAAAAACCCAAAAGGGAAATAACTCCCAATTCATCTTATGGGAGAAGTAGTTGGGCAACAGCTTTGGAATGCTTCCGATTGCTCCATTCCTTCTACCTCCTGGTCATTTGATTGACAATAGTTACTACTGTACTATGGGGTTGGAAAGAATTCCAGAAGCCACATTTGCAAGTTTTCTCTATGGCGTTTTATAAGCAACACCATACAAAGCTAAACTTTCTCATTCCAAAAAAAAAGTTCCTTAATCCTCTGGTCAACCACACACTCCTGTTAAATTCTCTTAATTGCAAAGCATGCACCTTGAAACCACATGTCTGAGTGAATTTTGTTGCTCAAAGCAGCCAATACTTAGATGAACCAGTGATTCAAATCAGTAAAAGATCACTTTGGGTATTAATGGTAACACCCTACCTATGGTGTTGACGCTGAAGTGAGAGGGAAACCTCAAGCTGTGAGACAAAGCAGCAATCAGAATCAAAGGACAAAGTAGAAGATATGATCAATGAACACACCCAGAATCAGAATTAAGAACAACCCCAAAATGCAAATAGTTCTTTAAAGGGACTTTTGATTTTGCTCTTACAGCAGCACTATGTTCCTGGGTTCCCATGGCTAAGATCCTGCTAGGAAGTCTAACCAATTTTCTCGCAGCTTGACTCTCCAAAACGTTGAATGGCAAAATGTTACTGTAGTTGGTGTTCAATTGATTTCCCATTGATCAGAAATCCCACAACTACATCCTCCTGGCTTCTTAGCTAACCCCCTCCCCCTCCAGCTAACCCCTCATAGAATCTCATGCTCTAACAAAGGGCTTCCTGTGAACATTCAGATAGCCGCCATTCATGTACTCTCTCACACAGACACTCACTACCAAGCTGATTTTGGTGTACCCATATTGGTCAGCTGTGTTGAGGGCTTGCAGTAGTGATGATGGGCATTACAGCAGACATGCTGGTGGCTGGATCTCTGGTTCAGGTTAAGGATAGAAAGATGAAATGCTAATAGCATAGATGTGCCTAAGAACGCAAGAAAACCATTTGGGATAGGACCAGTGGTGGGATTCAAATAATTTAACAACTGGGTCATCCAGGGTCAGGTTGGCTGTCATGGAAGGTGTGGCCTAAACTAATATTGGGCGAACCAGTTGTTAAATTCCCCCCCCATCAAAGTGGGGAAGCAGGCAATGGAGGGGCCGGCACAAGGCGGGGAGGAGGAGCAGGGAGAAGAAAGAGGCCTTCTCCTTCTCTCACACCGGCCCCTCCATTGCCCGTTTTTCCATTGCAGCGCCCAGGATCTACTTCGATAGTGGAGGGTGTTTTTTTGGGTACTTTAACAACTGGTTCGTCTGAACCGGTGAGAACTGGCTGAATCCCACCACTGGATAGGACACCTTCAATTACCAGGAAAACTGGATAGTGAAACCAAGCCTCAAAGGTGTTTTCCTGAGAAGGCTGCCATATGTAACTTACTGGTTCCCCATACCAGACAATGACTTTCCCTTGAACTGAATTCATCAGTTCTGGACCTCCATAACCATAGACGGAAATTAATTTTAAAGAAAAACCCTACTGAAATAAACTGTTGATACCATAAGGACAATCTTCTCTGAAAGAACTCTCTGGAATGAACCCCTGTGAGCTTTATATTCTATATAATTTGTAGTTTTTCTATTTTCTCCCATCTTCAGATCGATTTGCCATTTCTCTTTAAAAAACTGTTGCCTGCTGAAAAGTCATTTTCATTCAACACATAGCAGAAGAAAAAAAAGCAAATCAGCAAAATAAATAAATAAATGGAGCTGTACAATCATTTAGACACGTCCTAAATGTAGCACACACAGCTACCTTGAAAAAAAAATCGCTCCAATTACATCAGCCCTCAGACATCTTTGATTTTCAGGGAGGGCCTTGCTATGACTTGCAAGTTCAGTTAGAGAGCATATGCTGTTCTCTGCAGTTACATCTGCCTGGTGGAGTGACCTCTTCTCCAGCCTCAATAATGATATAACCATTGCATCTTTTAGAACGTACGTTGGTATTCTTCAGGTGCTGTTTCTTCATAATTGTTTTAATGGATTGTTTTTATAATACGTTGTTATAATGTTGTTATACATCACAGTGGGGTTTTAAAACTAAACAATATGTAAATACTTAAATGCTACCAAAAAAGAGATACTCACAGCATTTCAGTGCAATGGGCTGGTAGTTGACCAAGAAGGATGGCAAAAAAGATTCCAAAGTGGGTTGAGATGAAAACTCCCTTGCTGAAGACTGCAATCATGACAACCCCAAAAAGTCCCATATGGGAGGAATTATACTGCTAGTCTTGAGGCAAAAAATAGGATCCATTGAAATTTGGGTTCAAATCACTTCAACAATGTTCAAATTAAAAACAGAATAACTACATGTTAGCAGAAGTAGGAACAAGTATTAGTATCAGCATAGGTTTCTAAAATACAAGATGTAAACGGTAATTTTTCTGTAACTTTGGTTTGGACCCAGCTCTCTTATCCTAGCTCAAGCGTTACTTTAAAAAAAATGCGTCAGGTGCATTAAACGCAGGTACCAAATAGGCAGACTAACTTCAGAAGGGTAACTACTACTAATAGCTCATCTGTACTGTAATGAAAAACATGCTTCTGAAACAACTCTTTTCTGTTCACCATTTTCCCCCAAGTTTAATATTTAAATTGTTTGCCAAAATGTCAAAGCCTAAGCTTCTGATAATGTAATCCTTCGGAGAGTATGCATAGAAGAAGGAATAGCATAACTTCCGTACAAAAATAGCAGGCATCCTGCTGTCTTCCACTGTTGTTTAACACATTTAGAGCCAGGATTCTGGGATCAAAAACCTTTTCAAATCAAAATTATGGAGATAGCGTGATAAGGCAAGGTAGAATCTTTTGAATTGAGGGCTTGGTTTCTTCTCTGCTGATCTTTTTAAAATCCAGAATCAGCAGTCTTCTCTAAATGATTTTATGTCAAGCTCAAACATCAGTCTATAAATTCCTCAACCATTTGACCGTTGGTTAAAACATGAGCCAAATTGTTTATTAACTTGTAGCAATTAATCCTATCGGCTAAGTTTTAGAACCTAATCCTATCAGCTAACTAATCACTATAGTCTTCTCCATCACAGCAAGAATCCATAAGGGGTCTTAACCAGATGGACAGAGAACTTCCATGCTGTTGTGAAAACAAAGAATTCCTCTTAAAATTGCTGCTGTTATATTTTTGATAAGTGAAATGGTGTAGTGGACTCCTTCATGAAAAAAACAAAAATATTATCTGAAAATTGTTGACAGTTCCAGTTAGTAACAGTTGATCAAATTCCACCTTTTTGTTAAAAAAGGGTTAAAACTGAGAACTTAATGAATCTTTTATGCAGTGCTATCATAGCACTTTATGAAGTGAAAATTGGAAAAGAAGAACATCTGCGACAGTGGCAATAAAGAGACCAAAGAAGCAAAGTAACCCAAGCCTGCCACCCAAAAATAATATTAAAAAATAATAAGGCACAGCAGAGACACCTGCCCATCAGCATTCTTCAGAGGGTCAGCAATTAAGGATGCCAAACTGAAAGCATACTTCTTACCTGGAAGGAGAGGACAAGAAACTATCAATATGTTCTTAATAAATATACCATTTTTGCTTGGTGCCCTTTGAAAGAGGACCAGGATGCCAGTAGGAAAAATTCTGGATTACTTTTAATGTCAGAAATTAGAAAACAATTCAAAATAGGTCCTGCTTTGATGGCCTCTTTAAGTGACCTCAGTGACAGAGGATTACATGCCACACAATAAAGCAGGTGGGTGAGGAATTTGTTGCTTTATCTACAATTACATTTGCAGACATTTTAGTAGTTAAATCAGATTTTCTTAAATCAGATTTTTTTTTTACACTGAGATTTGTATGGGCCAGATCTTAACACACAGATCATGTCCTTGCCTAAAAGGGCTCTGAAATAAGATGGACTGCAATTCAATATCAAATCCCATTAGCAAGTCTGGGATCTCCTGCCAATACAGCCATTTAGGAAATCATCAGCCAGCTACTAATGCCTCCTCCATCCTGAAGTAAAGCCTCAGCATGCACTGCTATTGCTTGTATCCCTTTTATAGATCCAACGCATTTAGTATTCTCTCCTAGTACAGCTGAATCTCTCAATGATCGAACAGTTTTTGAAGTTCTGTTTAGACTCATTACTTTTATCTCTTTTAAATATACAATATAAAACAATATGTTATTGTACATTTGAGCAACATTGGCACAAACATCCCATAAGTCAGACATTGTTCTGTTACATTCAAACACCATGAGATGGCTTGATTTTTTTTTCAGCTTCAAGAATGTGCAAATGTCTACATTAGGTCTAAGAGGCTAGCACCATGGACAGCTCCCAGCCTCTGCTTTAGATGGGAGGCATTTGAGGGGGGTGGCGGCAGGACAGAGAGAACAGGTCAAGTGGAGCATTGGAAGGAGAGCAGCAGAGCTTCCCCAGCACTTATTTTCAGTGTTGGGAGTGGATACACACCTCCCCACCTCCCCTGTGCCAAGATGAAAAGAAAGGAAAATTACAAAAGGCAAGTGACTTGCAGTAACGGTCTTTTGTGACCATTCTCCTTTTTTTTTTTTAGAACCACTATGGCAGAGCTCCAACAGCAGGAAGGATAAATACATGCAGGGATTTCTTTAACTGGGGTGGGTGGAGGGGAATAAATGCCCTGGCTGTACTATGATTCACAGTAGCAGCAGGGAGACCCAAACCACAAGACGGACAGATTGGGCTTTCTCAAACAAGGGCATAGCCGCTTGTTTTCTCCTGCACTAGTCAGAACCTTGCCAATGAATAATGCCTCAGGCTGATCCATTAATATGTCTAGGTGATTCTCCCATTTGGAAGAAAGAGAAAAGGACCCCCCCCCCAATGCATACATATAGAAGGCCCTAAATGCATCCACACTGTCCATGGCACCTTGCTGTGATAGCAAAGATGGATTCTGCTCATAGATGAAAGATACAATAAAGTCACGGGCCAAACCATCCCATCTTACCTATTCTCAAATCATCTAGTTGCTGCAGTTGTGAAAAGGGCTTGATGTAATTCTGGGTGTTTCCCCTCCCCCCCCCCCCGCCTCAAATGGAGTGTTGAAAGGGTGGCTGTAGCAAACCTTCTCCATCTCCATACTCAGACCAAAGCCTACCAAAGGCTTTTGGGAGGTGGATGGGTGGGTAGGAAATGGGAAGCAGTTCCATGATGCTACCTGTACAAAAGAGGATGACTAAGGGCTATGCTCCCCCTGCCACCCGCTCCCCAATCCTCACCCCTGGTTTTATTCCTCCAGGAGAAGCCCCAGTTGAGTCAAGCCTTTGGGTGAGAAGGGGATGAAGAGGTGAGCTCTATCTAGAAGGTTGGGGTGCTGCAGAGGCCCCCCTGAATTTCCTAACGATCCAAGCTTATAGTCCAGTGTTTGTTGGTGCTGGAGGAGTCCTTTGAGGACACCCCCTCGCCTTCGTTCTTGAGGTCCTGGAAGACCTGCGTGAAGAAGTGTGGGTCAGAGTTGATCTGCAGCATCTTGGTGCTCAGGCCCTGGATGATGGAGAGGCAGCGGTCCCAAAAGCGCTCCTTGTCACCCTCAACCAGAAAGGGCTTGAGCGGGTAGGAGATTTCATTGCCCATATAGGAGTAGGCCAGGTAGAGGCAAGTGAGGAAGGAGGCTTGAAGCTCCGCCTGGCTGCCAATCTGGTCGCCTTGCAGCGCCTCGCGACACAGCAGGTACACAAAGACCAAGTTGGCGGGGGTGATGAAGCCTTGGTCCTGCCAGCCCTGGAGCAGGAGCGAGCGATCCACGCTGCGGAACCAGCCGATGAGTTCGCCGGGGCTCAGGTCCTTGAGCCTGTAGCATCGGCGGCACACGAAGTCCCCGAGGCAGCGGAGGAGCTCGCCCGTCGAAGCCTGCACGATCACTCTCCGCGGGGAGCCAGCGGCCGAGCGGTTGCTGGGCAGCGGCGGGGGCGGCGGCGGCGGTTTCCCGTTGTCTTGGACCGAGACGGGCACAGTGGGCACTGGCACAGCTAAAGGACCCTGTTTGGTGCCGTCCGGCTGGGATTTGCGCACGTTCTCGCGGTTGCGTTGTTGCACCAGAGGGTCAGCTGCGCCTCCGGAGCCCGGCTTGGGCGTCACCTTCTTAGCGTTCTTCTTCTTTTTGGCCGAGGCGGCCACCAGGCGCTTCCAGGTGAGGGCAGAAATCAACACGCCGGGCCGCTTCAAGCGGCTCTCGCCTTTGCCGTGAGCCCTGCCCGGAGCCGCTTTCTCGCCGAGCACCCCATTGTTGCCCTTCCCAGACCCGCCGGGCGACAGGGAGAGCACTGTACCCATCCTGGAGGAGGCTGCGGCGGCTGCCTCAGCTGCTGCTTTACGGTAACGTCCTTACAGCTTCTGCCCAGACGCGCCCCGCACACCGGCCATGGGCAGGGGCGGGACGCTAATGGCCGCGCCGGCGCCTTGACGGCTGAGCTTGCGGAGAAACCCCGAAGGGAGCCGCAGCGAAGCCCAGCGGGCTGGAGAGAGCCGGGTCAACCGGCGCTCAGGAGCAGCGCTCTCCGAACTCGCCGCAGCTCCGAGCGAACGCCCGCCGTGGCCCCGCCCCGCTTCTGTATGGAGAGCCAATCCCAAGCACTCTGCTTCTTTTCCCTGGGAGCCAATGGCCGCGAGGCATAGAGCCCTCCCTCCCAACCCCCCCTTTCCTCCCCCCTCGCTCCGATGCTGCTTCCTTTTTTCCCGGGGGACGCCTCTCTTCCGGGGGGGGGGGGCTTCCAAATAAAAAATAGAAAAGGGAAGCTCGGCCTTTGCCAGGCCCCCGTTCCTTCTCAGGCTTCCATTCCATTCATCGGCTGTTAAGGCAAGGGCGTGACCTTACAAGGCTTGGCGGAGGCCAGGTCCAGCTCTCAGAAAGGGATGTCCTGCGCCTCCCGTTATCCCTCGCTGTTGATTGTAAGGCGCAGGGAGGCTGGCGCTTCCGGGTGGTTAAATAATCTTTCGCTGCCCCTGGTACAAAATGTCAGACAATTGCGCAGACAAGTATTTTCCCCTAAAGAACGTCTTTGCGTAGCTAGGGCTAGGAAAGGAGGATTTTGTAAAAAATAAAATAAAAAATGCCATACATGCTTTAGGACTAGAGGCCGTTAAGCATGCTCTCGTCTCCCTTTGCTCCTCTAAGGAGGGTTCCCCCATGCTTCTAAGGCAGGTCTCCCCCGCCCCCAAAGCATGATCCCTGCATCTGCTCCATTTGAATCCTATAATCCCAATTCAACATAGCTATGTTAGGCTTCTGAGAGTTGAAGTTAGAAACCAGGGCATCTGTTTGGTACGTCGGGCAAAAAACAATATAAAAGTTAATTGGTGTCTTAAGGTCAGCAGAACGCAAATGACTAAACATAGACATAGTCTGAATTTTCCACCTAACCTCTTACATGAGATTGGCAACTGAACACTTTATTAACTGTGGTCTCTCAGATTCTTCAAGTCAACTCTTAGAGTACCTTCAGTACATAAGAAATGAGTAATGCAGAAATGATGCAGTGGCCACAAGTTTTTGCTTGGCCTCTGTGTTTAGAGCTACATACTAGGGCATGTTCAGACCACGCAACACAACACTGTGTCCGGAGGCTATTTTGATGCCTCATCCAGGTCACAAGAACAATGCAGTAGCAGTGTTAGGTGAGCATGGGAATATACTTGAAATGATTTGCTTTCATCCAGGCCAGGGTTTCGTCTAGAGGCACCAACATTGCTGCATCTGAATTGAAATGACCTGAAAAAGATAATTGGGTATGACTAACATATTGATAAATGTCTAAGGAGATTCTCAGTCATCCAGGTCATGGATGCTCTTTCAAGAGGCAACTGGACTTTCTTTGTTTTTTCTTTGAAGGCGTTTGGCTTCTCTCCCAAGAAGCTTCTTCAGCTCTCACTGGATGGTGGGGAATGAACTTATATTCCTTGCATTCTTTTAGAGAGTCATTGAGGCCATCTGTGTCCTCGGGGTCACCTGAGTAGTGCAAATGGGTGTGGAGCATTTTGGGAACTGCTGGAAGGAACTGCATATTGGAACTGCATATTGATAGCTTTTCAAATCTACCCTAAACTGACAACATATATTTTAAATATCAATCACACTGATGCTTGTTAGATTCTACAGGACAGTCCTACAGAATCAAACAGACGTCACTACTCTGTACATAAAGATGGTTACACACACTTGCTCTTGCTGAATTTCATTTACAATCAATACGATCGATGGTGCAACATGATGCTAAAAAATATAGTTCAGGATCATTGAAGGGCCATAAATTGTCAATTGTTAGTATCAATTGTTAAACTCAGATTATCTCTCAAAAATGTGTTTGGGTATCAACAGTTCAAAAGATGATTGAGAAGTTCACCGAGGTCGATGGGAGCAAGCTTCTATATTGATCTAGACATGTTGCATATTCATCTTGCAGCAAGTTGCCTGTAGCAGATTATCTGCACCGTGTCTGGACCTTTCCAAATAGCCAAGTAGCTAACCTCTCAGGATAAATATAATCTTACAGCAAGTTTTAGCTTGTCTAAGATGTTTATCTCAAGCTTCTGCCTTCCATTGGTCCAATCTCTGTTCTGCAGTATATTAGTCACATTCTTATTGTACCTATGATGTTAGTGCCAACATAGATTTGGGATTCAAGTAATAAAGCCTTTATTCTACAATCTCTTAGGATCAGATCCTATCTCAGGGTGAGCCCACACTCTCCTTGGCAAGTGGGGAAGAAGAAGGCTAATCAATTGCCTTTTTACCAGTTACAATGTTTCACAATGATCTATCACCTACAAGAACCTCATCTCTAGTCCACAGCATGTAGGAATTAGTGCATAGAAACCATTACCATCTACCTACACTAATATACCAGTGTAGAAATACATACATCTTCTATATAACTTTTGGTTTGATATTTTTATTTGATGACAAATTCCAGGAAAAAGTGCATACAGGACTCCCAAAAGTCTACTAAAAGATGTGTCTCTGTGCATTTTTTTTTCATTTCTCCTTTGGATCAAGCCAGGAGGTAAGAGGCAACATGGGGAAACAAACTTATGTCCAAATAAACATTTGCAATGGCTCACAATGATAGGAGATATTACGAAAATAAATCCTGCATGTGCAAAGATTTGGACTGGTTTCAACTAGTTGACAAGGTTTAAAAAATAGGTTAACATGCATTGATGGCCAAGAAAGACTGGGTAAAATACCTCAGATCTTTGATAAGAACAAAGGAATGTGGAAGGTTTGGGGTGTTTCGGGGCCTTGAACAAGGAGGGGGTCATAGGGTACCTGGATAACTCAAGGTATGGTTTTATTAAAGTTTAAAAAATGTTTATTTTGCAAACAGTACTCAGTCAACAGTTAATTGCCACCACTAATACGGTATACAGTAGAGCTACACAAGATTTTTTAAAGCCATCCTTGCACAAATAATAGGTGGGGTGAATTTATCTTGGGACTGTTCTACTTCAGGCTTTGCGTCTCTAATAGAATAAAAGACTCCTTCTTCTGATGTCTAACACTGCTGTTTTAACCAAGCTTCTTCCTAAAAGTTCCTTCCTATGGTTTAAAGATAGAATGGTAGCTTAAATACAGGAAACCATGCCAACTTCTGTATTTAAAAGGCTGCAGATCAGGATATTCATTTCTCGTCTTCTTCTTCACTTTGATACAAATGCCAGAAGAGCTCATTCATAAATGCACTAACAGCAGCTGGCAAACAATGTGAATCAATCTACTCCATGAAGCACATAGTGAAATAAGGGGATTTGCCACTGTAGGATAGAATGATGGCTACTAACTGAAGGGTTTAAAAAGCGATTTCATAAACATTGCATGCCTCTGAATAGAAAGCTTTGTGGGCTCACATTTCTGTTAAACCAAACTTGCTTAGACCCAACCAGGCTGTCCCCCATCTTCTTATGCTCTTCTGGGATCATTAACCTTTTTAAACAGGTGTTTTCCCTTTTGAGTGTGTCCTGTTCATGTTTACTTCAAAGTAAATTCCACCAAAATCAGTGGGATTTACTCCTGAATAAACATCCAGAAGCTCCTAATTGCTCCAGCTCTAAAGACATGATCTGAGAGCAGGAAACAATATCAGAGTGGAAACCAGACTTGTAAAAGGCAAAAATTACACTACCGACAATGCATTATCTCACACCATAGAACCATTTCTGAGGAATAGTTTCATCTAAATCATAATGCTTCCATCTTTCTTCTCTTCAGCAATGCAATACATTCATTCCTTTCATATTTGAGGAGTGCATGTATGATTTGATAATATATGCCAGTGAACTATACTATAAAGTGTAGGAAAAATAAACAGGCATTAGATCTGCATTCAAGCTTCAGAATTACTTTGCAGTCTTCAAAACTTTATTTGATCCTGCCACTGAAGTTCAGACAAATGTTTGCTATTTTCAGGCAGGAAACCAAATAAAAGCATTGTTTTCACTTTGGAATGGAATTGAAAACCTTGTAGACTCAAACAGAAAATCCACCCTCCCTTACTTTGCACTATGTTAAACTGTTCTTCTGAAGCTGCCAGCCAGCACAAAGTTGCCTCCTCCCTCATTAAACAAATAGGATGAGCTGCAGCTCATTATTGAATGTTTCTTCCAGCTTGTCAATTTTTGGCCATGTATATGCTATTACTCTGTCATGTGTCCCAGGCAGCATAGCCAATCGGAGGAATTTATGGATGTTTCATGAGGGCCACCAGATGTAGATTGCAACTTTCCATGTGACCACTAGATGGAAGCAAAGGATTTAGCATTGTCTCTCTGGTTCCCTCTACTGGCTCTACAGGTAGGTGTGTCCCAGACCAGTATCTCCGATAGCCCTAAGATAAAATCTACCATTTAGAGCAGGGGTGTCAAATTCAATTTCATTGAGGGCCACATCAGGGTTGTGTTGACTTTGGGGGGCCAGGGTGGGCGTGGCCAGCTCAACATCACTAGTGTTGGGGGCACCTGTGGTGGCTCAAGTGCTCAGCCAGTGAAAATGGGCTCCCGAGCTCCATTTTCAGCTGCAACGGATTTCTGTAACCCTCTGCCAGCGAAAATGGAGCTTTGGGGGGCAGCCCTCCCGAACTCCCTTTTCACTGGCAGAAGCACATTGGGATGGTCCTTTGTTGTTTCCAAAGTGGCCCCATGGGCCAGATCTAAGCACCCCATGGGCCGGCTCTGGCTACCAGGCCTTGAGTTTGACACCCCTGATTTAGAAAGTAATAATTCCTGCTTTATACAATTTAGGCCCCGATTGGTTGCTGTAATTTGCCAGCTACTTTTGCTTGTAAATTTAATTGATGTCAGACTATCACATCTAGAGCCTTTAGGTCTGACAGACCACTAACTTGATCCCATGAAGGAAAAAGGTGGTAACTTTGATTAGGAGGATTCTCTGCTTGGGGCAGAGGTTGTATGGAATGGGACTTGAAGGACATCAATGAAATGTTTACCTTCTCTGGAACTACTATCAGATCCTTAATCTTATACCATGTTAAGTGACAAACATAAAAAGGAATGCATCTGACCTATATGTATTTCTTGTGCCTTAAGAGCAGTACAGAAACTCTACTGCTTAATATCCTTCATAGCAATAACAAGAATCTTCTAACTGCTTGAAATCCGATATGGTCGTGATGATACACAATTTACTGGTTCACAGTCCACCAAAAATCACATTTAGAATTCTATCTATTGTATGTGTACTGAAGATACTTGCTGTCACCCAAGGCTCATTTGGATTACGCAGTCCACATCAATGCATGAAATACAGTCGTAAATTAGGGCTCTCGTGGATTAAAAAGAGACCTGTCAGCCCATTGAGCTAGTCCAGATAAAAAGCACCAAGCACAAGTATTAGCACCATCTTTATTGTGATGTTAGAGTAACAGAAATTTGCAAGTCTAAAAGTACATTTCCCCCCTCTCGACTGTATGGTCTAAAAATCCAGGGAGGTTTTCTTCTGAGATGCTTACAACAGAGGTGGTATTTAGCAGGTTCTGACCAGTTCTGGAGAACCAGTAGCAGAAATTTTGAGTAGTTTGGAGAACTGGCAAATACCACCTCTGACTGACATCTATTCTCTGCCTCCTGAGTCCCTCAGCTGGGTCGTCTTTTGTTGCCCTGCACAGGAGAACAAAGCTAGAAAGCAGGTTAGTGGGGAGGGGAGGGATTGGGATTTGCAGTAATCTTCCCTTGGAGTGAGGTGGGATTGGAGATTTTACAGTATCCTTCTGCTGCCATGCCCACCAAGCCACGCCCACAGAACCGGTACTAAAAATTTTTGAATCTCATCACTGGCTTACAATGTCTCCAATGCTTCTGTGGGCCTAAGCTGCCACTTCTCTGTTGCTTAGGTTGTAGGTCCTCTTCTTCCTCTTGTCATTCAAGGACTTTTTCACAGACCAAAGGCAAATTCTATATTATAGATGTACCAACATACAATTTACCTCCATAACTAACCGTCTTATTAATTAAATAATGTCGCTGACACATTTCATGTCGGCGTCACTTTTTCTTAATGGTCGCATTCTGTAGAACATTTTTATCCCTTGTTTCTCTTGCCTGACCGCCCTTTAAGCAACTTTCTCAGCCCCAATCCCACTTTAGGGTGTTTTTTTTTTAAATGGTTTCTATTTTGGTTAAGTTTGGTGGGGCAGATGGTGATTTGAGATAGAGAGAAGGATTCCCTTGCCCCATTCCATTCCTTTGCTTTTCAAATCACTCTGCTTTTGAGATTAAAAGAACATTTCATTCCTCTCCAAAACTCCCTTCCCCACAAGTCCTTCTTTCTTATTTGGGGAAACTAAGCCTCCGTGTGTGCCTGTATTGGATGTGACTGCATGATTATGCACTGGATCCATGCTCCCATGCATTATGTAGAGCGAGCCCTTTTTTTTCTTCTTTGACTTTACTTCTGTGCTTCTTCCCCTCCTCCCATTCCCCGTTTTAGGCTTAGCTAGGAACACTTGCTAAGCAATACTCCCTCCCCCATAAAATCCCACTGTGTAAGCAATGACTTGGAGAGCAAGATCAGTTAGAGCAAGGTTAGTCATAGGAAGGGCAGTGCCAAGGTCTACTGCTCAAAGGAGGAGCAGAGTGATTATTGTAAAAAGGGCCAATTTAGTGACATGTTTATGTCTCTGACTTTAGCGGTGCTACCTGATGGCACCCGAGCAGGCAAAGATCTCCCACTATTAATGTACAGGGACTAAACATTAAGTCTACTCTGAGCAGCGGCCATACAGATGACCACTTCATCTCAGATAGTCCAGTGTGTGCTTCTTACCTTTCCTTCATGGTGCACTGTTGGGGTTGGGGTACGGTTGTAATATTTCCAGGGGCGAAGGACCATGTCACAGGTTGGCCCTGCTATATTTTATTTATTTATTTATTTTAATGAGATTTCTGTGCCGCCCTATCTCTCGGAAGACTCAGGGCAGCTTACAATACTAAAAAGATAAATACAAATATTAAAAAGTCATTAAATCTGAAATCCCACTAAACCAACAAAACTAATAAAACGAGTTCTAAAATCCCCTCCCCTCCATCAGTCTAGGCTGGCAAGTTGAAAAAGCCATGTTTTTAGGCCCCGGCGGAAGGAGCAGAGGTCAGGGGCCACCCGGAGCTCCAGGGGCAGCTGATTCCATAGGGCGGGTGCTCCCACAGAGAAGGCCCTACTCCTGGGGTTTGCCAGCTGACATTGCCTGGCCGACGGCACCCCAAGGAGGCCCTGCCTGTGGGAGCGCACGGGACGTTGGGAAGCCGTATATAGAGATGCCGCACATAGTTCCCTTGGCAAATGTGGCAGCTGCGGCTATGAGCTACATGAATGACATTATACCACATGGACAGTCAAAGCATGGCTTTATGGTTGCCTATAGTGAACCCAATTTGCAAAGCGACAGTTTGTTGCTATCTGCTGCATTGCTCACCAATGGCATCAGATTGTTTAGAGTGGTCCTAGTCTGGAGGAGGCTGCATTGCAGTCTGTGACTTCCAAGAGATGTGGCAGACAAGAAGAAGGAGGGCTTTAGGAGGAGGAGGTAAAATGGAGGACAATGAGAATGCTTTTTCCAAATCTATTGTGTAGGGAAGAATTCTAAGTTACAACCTACTCTGGATTCTTGAGAATTACGTAAGAAACAACACAACAGGAATTATCATCAGGAACATCCCAATTGCTCCCACCAGAGCTTTAGTGGACAAGTGTTGCAAGATCACTGGTTATCACTGGAAGGTAACTTCATTGGTACCGAGGTGAAATGGTCATCAGCATGGATGATGTTACTTAGTTTGGGAAATGAAACACCTGCAAGAAAACAACCAAACTCAGGGAGCATCAAGGACAGTTCAACCCTGAGTTATTCTTTTCCATAGATAGTTGTTTGACAGCATCAGTTTGAACTCCACCTATCCCAAAACCTGATCCCTTGGCAAGCATTTTCAGCTACCGGTATGTCTCCTTGTCCCTTGTGGATAAGAGTTTGTGCACATGAGTTATCATCTTTGTGTTGGAGCGCTTAAATTCAGAGATGGTCACATTGAACCAGCCCTGTCTTTTATTCTTTTCTTAGAAAAATCCTTGGATGAACTTTTCGAGAGGCTGAGCTCAGAGTTGCAGCAGCCTGACTTCACCTGGAATGTTGCAGTAGCTGAAGGTTGACAATCATCTATACTGACAATTTCTCCTACGACAGAAACTTCTTGGTTATGGAAGTGGCTCAAGTAGAATAGGATGCTGTTGGGTTTTATATCTTTGGTGCCTACTGACTTTCTAAGGGGAGAGAGGGTGAGAAATGGATGAGAAAGTAAGTGACCACACACACATACACACACACACACACCACACACACACACTATAATCTGCCTTTTTAGGAACCTGCCTTCACATCCTTTAAAAGTTTAATTTGCAGAAATTGGGCATGGCTAGTCTAGTGAAGAGAAGGACCAGGGGTGACATGATAGCAATGTTCCAATATTTGGAGCCTTGGTGGCGCAGTGGTTAGAGTGCAGTACTGCAGGCTACTTCTGCTGCCTGTTGGCTGCCTGCAATTTGGCAGTTCAAATCCCACCAGGCTCAAGGTTGACTCAACCTTCCATCCTTCAAAGGTGGGTAAAATGAGGACCCAACATTGTTGGGGGCAATATGTTGACTCTATAAACTGCTTAGAGAGGGCTGTAAAGCACTATGAAGTGATATATAAACCTAAGTGCTATTGCTATTGTTATTTAAGGGGCTGCCACAGAGAGGAAGGGATCAAGCTATTTTTCAAAGCACCTGAAGGCCAGCCAAGGAATAATGGATGGAAACTGATCAAAGAGAGATTCAATCTGGAAATAAGGAGGCATTTTCTGACAGTGAGAGCAATCAACCAATGGAACAGCTTGCCTTCAGAAGTTGTGGGACCTTCATCACTGGAAGCTTTCAAGAAGAGACTGGACAGCCATCTGTCAGAAATTGTATAGGGTTTTCTGCTTGAGCAGGGGGTTGGGCTAGAATAGATGACCTAAAAAGTCCTTTCCAAATTATTCTATTCTATTCTATTCTATTCTATTCTATTCTATTCTATTCTATTCTACTCTACTCTACTCTACTCTACTCTACTCTACTCTACTCTATAATTAATTTATCCAGGATATTTTCAAAACTAGGGGATATTTTTTCATTGATCCTTATGCGAAATTGGTGGTGGGTAGGGGTGAGCTTTTGAACTAGATCTAGGGAAAAAGAAGCTGGAGGAGAGAATTTGTGATTTCTTACCGTGTTTCTTGGGCAAACCTTTTGGAAAGGGAAAATAAAAGAAGGAAATTAATATATTTAATGGGGCGGGGAGAGAAAGAGAGGTGGACTAAGAGTTAAAATCCATGGGGTTTCCCCTTCACAGTACTTTCCATATCTCTTTTCCTCCTTTCTCTCTCAGCTTCTGACCCAGTGCACTGCTGGACTTGGCCAGGTATTTTCTCAAGCTCCATTTAATCAGCAGTTGCTCCAACGTACCACCCACTCATCCAAACTTCTCTGCCTTTCCCCCTTGTCTCTGGCACTGCTCTAACATGTTGCCTGCCCCTAGCCAAGTCTTCCCAATGTCCTTTCTCCCTCCCCCTTCTTTTATCAGGGACTCAAAAACAGATAGTCCACCTACCTGCCCAAACATGTTAACACCTTCCTTCTCTCACCCAAAACTCAAATACAAAGGATGCTCATTTTTAAGAGTAGCAGTGACAGCTGTCCAAAGTACTTCCCCAAATAATGGACAAGCCTGTTCTTTCAGGGTAGTGTCTGGATGAAAATTTTATCCATTTATCTATTATCTGCAGTAACCTTTGAACCCAAGTTTGGCTAATCCTAGGATTGATTGACTCATATCTCTAATCTGCGGTCCACGATAACTCCTGCTGAACTAATGCAGATTCATGGGACTTGTGTGATCAACCAAGGGGTTTCTGTATTAGCATTCAAAGCAGCTTTGGAACAGGGGGACGTTTTTGACCTCATTAGAGATGTTCTTGAATATAGAGAGAAAATGAGTGCCTGAAGCCAAATAGATGAAGATCTGAGAAAAGTAGGTTCTTGCATTGCTGAGACCCAAAGCAACAGGGAATTCTGGGGGAGAACCAAGCAAAAGGCTTGTAGGGGGGAGGAAGTGGGGACTGTTAAAGCCGGCGCAGATAAGCCACACTGACACTTATAGAATACCTAGTCAGAGCATCAAAAACATTGCAACGGTCTCCATGAGCTTTGCCCACAATGGTCAAAGTTGAAAACCCATAAAAGAACTCCTATCTTGGATATGGCAATTTTGGAGCAACTCCTATACCTTTCCCAGTAGAGAAAGAAATGGATGAGAGATGATGGGCTAGGAGCCAGTTCTCAGGCTGTGGCCCTGACAGAAGCCAGGATGTTATCCAGTTGGTTTGGTCTGGTTCATATGAAATGGTTACAGAAAGACACACCACAAGACAGCATAACTGAACCAAGTTATACATATTTCAATTCCAAAGGCCATCCAATGCTTCAATCCAATGCTCAGGGGGATGCCAGGTCTTCAAGGCTGTACAGAAGGGACACCAGAATGAGGCCATTTGGATTGCAGGAGATCCAAAGGGCAGGCACTACAGCAGAGAAAACACCCTTCCTAGAATTACTCGTATTTTCTTTCCTTCATTTAACCCCCAACATCATGTGATTTTAGTCTTTTATGCACACTGGAGCTGGACGTCATGTGAGCAATTTTTAAATCGACATTCAGGAGGATGCTCAGAGGCACTTCACACACATACACACACTCATGCACACCCACAGTGGGTGAAAGAAAAGAGTCTGAGCAAAGCAGTTAACTTTGTTCAGTGCTTAAAATTGAAAATAATCAAACAGCTGCCTTTTTACTGAAAAAAGTCTATGCTTCCATTTGAGGAAAATGGAAAATAGGAAGCCATTTGTAGGAGATGACCAGGCTGAGCCTGAGAAAGGGATCAAACACATTATCAGTCATGACTCTCTGCAATCTCACAAGAGATCTAAGTCCAGCCCACCTTCAATTCCTTTCTTAACTCCCGCTAATTTCCCTTGGCCTTAGTTGGTCAGATTCTTGTGGAGATCTTAACCTTGCAATAAATCTTGATACTCATTTGAACTGCTTGAATCTCCTGATTTCCCAGGCACGTGACACCCACTTGGGTCAAGAGACTGTAATTAACCTTTTTGGCAGAGGTGTTGTATGTGCACAGTATGAGAGAAGACACTCCATGGAGTCAGTGGCAAAGGTAAAGCTAAACTGTTCATTAATCAGAGTGATTGATCCTGACAATGATAGTGCTAATTTTGACAGTGAAATCATCATCATCATCATTGCAAATGCACCTTATTGACCTGCTCCAGACATCCCAAATATCCCTTCTACAGTTAAAAGTTAAAAGGAAAGTGGCCATTTTCTCTATGCACCTCCTCCCTCAAATTATTGTCAAAAATTAATTTAGAGAACACCCCTGGGCTGAATCAAGGAAGAAGACATCAGCAAAGGAGAAGGTTTTTAAAAAAAAATGACAAGAAAAGGCTTCAAAGAATCTTGTTAACCAGATTGAAACACCAATTTTGTATAATCCCAAGAAGATTTTGCTACTTTATTAGGAAAACAAATGCAACATTCCACTATTGCATGCATTGCAAAAATAAGCCAGATAATTATTTATTCATTCTATCATCACAGCATTTTCGAAATGGGGCATCCCTCTGATGCACGGACTATAAATCTAGAATCCTCAGTAAGAGCCACATTTGCTAGGGAATTCTGGGACTTGAAGCCCACATATCTGGAGGGTTGCCAGTTTGTGGGTAAACTAAAGTTACATGTTATTATATTATTTAATATTTATATGTCACCAATCATCTTAGAATTCTAGATGTAAGATCAGTAAAATCTCTGACTGACTAAACTAACAGAAAAAGTCTATAACAACAGTACACATGCTGATAAAAATTATACTAGCAAAGTCTTCCAAAAGTTAAAGTCTTTAATTAGTTAAAGATTATTAATAAGGGAAATAACCCCTACCCCCTTGGAAGGGAGTGCAGAACTGAGGGCAGCCACTGAAACATCCCATCTCTCTCAAGCAAGCCACAGCTGGATGGATCAAAGGCTGAAGCAATCAGGAACAAGTGTCACTTCCGAATTCATTTCAAAGGAAGCCGTCCATACATCTGAATCACTGAATAACATTAATTCTCTGAGCTGCCTACAGAGCAATTAGAACATTTAAAAAAAGGAAACACAACAACAAAGACAAGCAAAAAATAGCAACAGAAATAATTATAACATGACCATCATTTTTCCATGGTAGGGTTTATATATGGAACAAATTGCCTTTGGTGTTGGCGAGCTTTCTCTTGATTGCCATATAAAAGGGGTTGAAATCATCTATTTTGATCTGGCACTTTAGGGTTGTTGTTTTTGTTTTGTTTTATGCTACTGAATAGAATAGAATAGAATAGAACAGAACAGAACAGAACAGAATAGAATAGAATAGAATAGAATAGAATAGAATAGAATTCTTTATTGGCCAAGTGTGGTTGGACACACAAGGAATTTGTCTTGGTGCAAATGCTCTCAGTGTACATAAAAGAAAAGATACATTCATCAAGAGTCAAGAATCATTAGGTACAACACTTAATGATAGCCATAGGGTACAATAAGCAATCAAATCATACAGGAAACAGTCCATATAAATCGTTAGGTTTAAGTTACGGTCATACAGTCACAAGTAGGAGGGGATGGGTGATAAAGAGTGATGAGAAGATTAATAGTAGTAGTAGTGCAGACTTTGTAAATAGTTGGACAGTGTTGAGGGAAATATTTGTTTAGCAGAGTGATCGCTTTCGGGGAAAAACTGTTCTTGTGTCTAGTTGTTCTGGTGTGCAGTGCTCTATAGCATCATTTTGAGAGGAGTTGAAACAGTTTATGTCCAGGATGTGAGGGGTCTGTAAATATTTTCACAGCCCTCTTTTTGACTTGTGCAGTATACAGGTCCTCGATGGAAGGCAGGTTGGTAGCAATTGGTTTATATAATTGTATTTTTGCAAACCATATTCTGTGTCCATAAGCCTTTGAGCTTTGCTTTGTGAGGACTGTCCATAATCCAGTGGTTGCAGAAGTAGTGCTTGACTTGCAATTGTTCACTTAGTGACCATCTGAAATTGCAACAGCATTGAAAAAAGTGACATATGTCCACTTTTCACACTTACGATCATTGCAGCATCTCAGAATGTGGGCACTTAGCAACTGGCATGTATTTAGGACCATTGCGGGTCCCAGGGCCATGTGATCACCATTTGTGATCTTTAAAAGCACTGTGAAGCAGTATTGCTATATACCTTCTCCAGGCTGATATGTCAACCCTGTGTGTGTGTGACTGTGTGTCCATCCAAAACCCTGCTCACCCTAATGCCTAACTGACAGAGGGAAAAACTTGGTCTTGTCTCAGTGACACTGGGAAATCTCTTCTAATGGGTTGTAGCTGTCCATTGGAGGAAACTGGAACCTTGATTTGAATGGAAGCTTTTGCCTTAAATGGGGCAAAAGGAAACCAAATGGGTCAGGGGGGGAAAAAGAAAGAAAATAATCTGATTCTAACCTGACAACCATAAGTGCAGTGTCTCTCAACCTTGACAACTTTAAGATGCATGAACTTCAACTCCCAGAATTCCAATCTTAAAATTGCCAAAATTGAGAAACACTGTAGCACTGGGTAAATTAAGGGTGACTGGATCCCAAGGTTTGAACACTGACAAACAGCAGGCACATTTGCATGCATAATCACAGATTCCCCAAATGATCTCAATTCCTTTTTAACCTTTTCTTGAGTCAAACCATAACCACTGGGATTATGGAGCTCAAACTCTGAGAATTCTCCTGGCCTACTTTCTCGCTCTAACAAAATTGCTACCAATCCTTATCTGCTTAAAAACCTGGGGCCTTTAAACCTGAAAACACTGGTTCCTAGAATTAGGCTTGCTTAAGCATGCATAAAGAACTTTGTGCTGAATGCTTTCAGGAAAAGTAGTTTAGAATTCTTGCAACATGCAGTTGAGGAGGAAAAAGATCTTTAATCTCTTTAATTAAATAGCAGCAAAGGAAGAAGATTTCACTAGGACCAGTAAATCATCTTCCCATCGAAATAACAGGAAAATCTCAGTGGAAGAGATTCAGGACTTTCATAGAAATAAGCAGCACTTGCAAGCCGAGTGAAAAGCAATGATACTTTATTTTTGGAATACAAGATGCCAGCATTTTGACTCTTGAGTTTGGAGAAGTATACCATGAGCATCTCTCTCGCTTCTTCCTTGCCTCCTACTGTGCAGATTTTTGTATATTTCTTGTAAATAGGTAAGCCTGAAAAATCAATCAAACAATGCAAACGAAGGAAATGATAGAAACAAGGACAGTTAGAAACATCTTTGGAAACTTTAGTGGCCAACAGATTGAGCTGTAAGGATTCCCAGCACTTACAGAATCAGAGGCAGTTAAGACTGGAGAAGCATCAACAGGAAGCATATTAAACAATGTCTGCTTATGAGCAGGTGAAGGTCAATCTGGTTGAACTCCTTCTGAGAGGCTTAATGCCTTTAGTGGTGAGAGAAAGATCCAGTGAAGCTGAGCATGCACTGGAATAACAATGGAAAAGCAGGGAGGGGGATTCAAGGGTGGACAAGAGGGTGGAAGAAAACACAGCAGTAGGCTCATCCTTTTTTTAAAACCCAAGATGGCTATGTATAAAATAAAGGAGAATGAGAAGAGCTTTTCTTCTTGAAGCTAAAGTAGAATACAGTGTAACAAAATTTAATTAAGAAAAGACACAGATACATAAAAGGTCTCTTTGAGTTTCCCTTCTTTTATGAATATCTGAAATCTCATGAATAGTTTGCACAAAACACTAATTTCATTCTTTTAAACAGGCAGGTAATCTTGCCCTCTAAGTAAAAACAGTGTGCTAAGGAAACAGGTGTACCGAATATATTTTATTTACTCTTTTAAAAGATGTGCCATTAAATTTTGACAGCATAATTTTGAGATATCCTGGGGCCAGGGCTGGGATACCAATATTTTCACTACCAGTTCGGTGGGCGTGGCTAGATGGGCATTATTATTATTATTATTATTATTATTATTATTATTATTATTGGATTTCTATGCCACCCCATCTCCTGAAGGATTTGGGGCGGCGTACAATCATAAAAACAATATAAATATAAATATATAATATAAAGGGCCTTGGTGGCTCAGGCTGTTAAATGCCTGCATTTAAGTTCCAGCTGCTTACAATTACTGTAGGCTCGAATCCCACCAGGCTCAAGGTTGATTCAGCCTTCCATCCTCTTGGGGTAGGTAAATTGAGGACCCAAGATTGTTGGGGGCAATAAGTTGACTTTGTAAAAATGCCACTTAGTAATAAGCAGGCATATACAATGGAATGAAGGCTATTGCTGAGCACACTGGGTTGTGCTCCAAAAATTGTAAGCCGCCCTGAGTCTTCGGAGAAGGGCGGCATATAAATGTAATAAAAAAAAACTATACAATTTTAAAAAGAGATTAAACATGAAACCCAATAATCTAATTTTAAAATAACACTATTCAAATTAAAACCCCCATCCCCCTCCTCAGTCCAGGTCAGCAAGTTGGAACAACCATGTTTTCAGGCCCCGCCGAAAGGACCGGAGGTCGGGAGCCACCCGAAGCTCCAGGGGCAGCTGGTTCCATAGGGTGGGTGCTCCCACAGAGAAGGCCCTACCCCTGGGGGTCACCAGCCGACATTGTCTGGCCGACGGCACCCCAAGGAGGCCCTGTCTGTGAGAGCGCACGGGATGTTGGGAAGCCATTATTGGCAGCAGGGCATGGCCATGTAACTGGGTGGGTGGGGCTTCTTCTTTTTGTTTCCAGCAATCCCCACACCCATGCTCCGTTTTTTTTGTCTCCTGGGCCTCAGGGAAGCCTCCTGGGCAAAGCAGTAAGACAGCGAGGGGGATCCTGGCACAGCTGATCATCAGAGGAAAAAAAAAGAAATACCATAAAGACTGACTGAGCTGGGAGGGGAGGGGCAGGTCGATAGGGGCGGGGCCAGCCAGGGGCAGGATTTGCTGATTCTCTGAACTGCGCAGAATCGTAACAACTGCTTCTATAGAACTGGTCTGAACCGGTAGAATCCCACCCCCTGCCTGGGACTGCAGAAAAAGACCATGGAGTCATATCTACCTGCCTCCCCACTCCAAATTTTAACATTTTAAAACTTTGGAACCACGTTCCTTGTAGGAATACTTTTACTGTCAGCTTCAATGTCCAGAAAGGGAGGGGGAGCTTCCCAATTGCCCCCCTCCTCTAAGGGACATTAAGTTGGCTAAAACAAGAAATGAGGCCTTTTCTGACAACCTCAGCTGAACCAGATCGAGCAACTTACCTCAAGCAACCGATGATAGAACCACATGAAATCCTCAAGACCTCATTTTGCCACTCATGGAGCTGCCTGGGAGCATGATTGCTAAAAGCTACCACATTCCCCACCATTTTGAGGATAGATGCTAAAAAGTGGAACCTCTAAATTGGACAATAAATAATAAATCCATCCCACACTTCTATTATCACACTATTAATAGTTACAGTTCCCACCAAATCTGCTCAACTATGTGGTCCTCATCCCCAAATTATTGTCCCAGATATAGATAGATAGATAGATAGATAGATAGATAGACAGATACAGATACAGATACAGATACATAGATATAGATATAGATATAGATATAGATATAGATATAGATATAGATATAGATATAGATATATAAAACAACCTGCAGTACTGTATAACAAATAATTCATTGCACCATGGCTTTGTGTAAGGGGTCAAGGTTTTGGCATCTTGTATCCCCCCCCCCCCGGGAGTTTATGGTTAATCTTCCCACTTGCTTTATCTTGCCTGGCAGATGAAATATTTATGCGATTCAAAGAGAGACTATAATGATTTTCCTGATTGGCAGTGCAATATCATTGGAGATGCTGAGCAAAAGCATCACTTTGATTCACTTTTTCTATATTAACATCTTATGGATATACTTTTTGTTTTTACAAATGTCACACCATTGATTGATTATTTTCCTTATATTGTTTTCCCCAAATTTCACTAGCCCTGGCATATTTTTGGTTGTACTTTAGTTTATCTTTTGGTTGTTATGCCTACCAATAATTAAATGCATATTTTAAATCTCCTCCTTGGAATGGACTAAATATGTAAAATCACTCCTTCCTTCTCCTATTTTCCCCACAATAACAAACCTGTGAGTTGGTTTGGGCTGGGAGTAACTGCTCTAAAATCAACCAGACAGGTAAGACTAGAACTCACAGTCTCTCAATTTGTAGCCTGGTGTCTTAACCACTAGACCAAAGACTACAGAAATGTCATAATTGGGGGGGGGAACATTTTAATTTTTGACTCAAGTCATCATGTGTGAATTCACTGAAAGGCCTGATTACCTGAGAAAGTTAGCAATTGCTCTTACACTGCTTCTCTTTATTAGAAATATCAGGTTGAGCTGTAGCAGCTGGCCTTCTCCTTTTGCTATACACAGGATTGCGGCCTGAGGGAAGTGAAGTCAAAACATTGTGATTGCTCTTACCTGCTGCCTTAATGGACAACGTAGATCCAACGAGGCTGCCGTGGCAACAGGAAAGATGAAAGAAAAGAAATTGTGATCCTAAGGGAAAAGCTTCCCACCAAGATTCTAGAATTCACAGCTACCCCTGTGAACTGCCTTGCAACTGCCTGCCCAACTCCAGTTAGAAAAGATTGCCCTGGTGGCATTTCTTGCTTGAACCTCGTATTTGCAATTTAAATGCATTGCAAAGGCTTAGGAGAAGAGACGCTCTTCCCTATTCTGCTCAGACCCAGTCTTAGAAGCCA
The DNA here is from genome assembly GCA_009733165.1 of Naja naja. NCBI lineage: Eukaryota > Metazoa > Chordata > Lepidosauria > Squamata > Elapidae > Naja > Naja naja. Next base: position 246,240,161 of record CM019148.1, read on the forward strand.
GTGATTTGCCCTAAGGGAAGCTTGCAGCAAGTGAAGCAGAGCAAGGCAATTGCTCTCTCCTATCCTGTTTTCCTGAAAATAAGCCCCAGTTAAGATTGTCAGACAGATGGACACATTTGGAACTGTATTTCCCCCAAAATAAGACCTAACTGGAAAATAAGTCTTAATGCGTCTTTTGGAGCAAAAATTAATATAAGACCTGGTCTTATTTTGGGGGAAACATGGTAGGTGTGGCTACCAGCCTGAAACAGAGAGCCAAAATATGCTGCTATCTTTGTTTACACTAAACCTTCAAACACATTATGCTGAGCAGAGGTAAAATATGCGTTATTCTGCTGATTCTTTGGTGAGCATTTACATTTTAAGCTTGCTTTTTCATCAATGAAAAAAATCTCCCACATTTCCAAATGCAACATGTCTAACCACAACCAACCTCCAACCAGACGACCATGGATTAGCACAGAAAGTTCTGTGAACCCAGCTTGTGTAGTTTGTAGTTCAGTGTGTCTTCCAAACTCGGAAAATTGAGTTAGGCCAGGGGTGTCAAATTCGATTTCATTGAGGGCCACATCAGGGCTGTGGCTGACCTCGGGGGGCTAGGCAGGTATGGGTGACTGGGTGGGTGTGGTCAACTGGGGGTGTGTGGCCAGCTTGACGCCACTCCCAAAACTGCTGACATGTTTCCTCTTTGCATTGGATAGACTGGGCCGAAGCCATGCTGGCCTGATCTTTCCTCTTTGCATTGGGTAGACCAGTAACAGAAATTTTGAGTAGTTTGGAGAACCAGCAAATCCCACCTCTGACTGGAGATTTTACAGTATCCTTCCCCTGCCACGCCCACCAAGCCACGCCCACAGAACTTGTAGTAAATAAATTTGAATCTCACCACTGGGCCCTGGAGGCCTTGAGTTAGACACCCCTGAGTTAGGCAAACCATAGTTCAGATACCCACAGATAAGTGCAAACACAGCTATTGTTTGCTAACTTGACACAGGACTGGAAAAAAAAAGATTGTATCCTATATTCTTTGCCCTTGTCTCCAATTCAAAACTAAAATCTGTGTTCCTTCTGAAAGGGAACACTTACATTTCCATAATGGATCCAATTTACACATCTCTCTTTGTATATCAGGGATTTCATGACCTCTGTAGATGCCACGCACTAAATAAAATAAATAAGATAAACATATCTCTCTGTAGGAGAGGTGATGTAGAAGCTTTTTCTAGGCATCTGAAGAGTGAAACAATGTGATGCAATTTTGTTCTCCTGCTTCTGTCTCCTGCAGAGAGGAGTATATGGAACCCAGACAGCCGAGCAGGTTAAATTCAGCTTAATCCTTTATGATTTGAGAGTTAAGTTCACACTTAATAGAAAATCGTGGGTTTTTTCTCCCCCAGTTGCAGTCTGTTGTACAAGCTGCAGTTGATACCATCGAACATCATTGTTTGCTATAAGCAACACACAATGGCTGAGTTGAAAAAAATATGCTAAAGCCAAGCCAAACAAATCACATTTGTGACTTCGCATGGTGAGTAAACCTAGCCTTGTCAGCTCTGATGGTGACCAATGGTTTTTAAACAAATAACTCTGACTGATAAAGTCATGTCTGTTTAACTGACCTTAACAAAAGAAATACCTGCATTTGTTTTAGGGTAATGAGTAAATGGATTTTTTTCCTATCCTTCCCTGTCCAAATTAGTGGTTGTTAACATTAACTTTCTTGTAAGCCACTTAGGTGGTGCTATTAAATAATCTGGGAACCCAGTAAAATAGTGGGATCAAATACTAGGGGCTGAGAAATTAATTAACTTCCCCCTCCCCTCACTTATCCAAACTCTGAAATTGGATTAATAACTAGCAATAGGAGAAGCCTATTCCTTCCATCGTACTCAAATAATGGTTCAATTCAGAGATTCATTTCTTTCTTATTAAAATCTGGAAGGCTCACTTTCTGTTTGGAGCCCTCTGGTGTCTGAAGTGCTAAATGGCCTTAAGTCACAGATCCATTATGACTTAAGGTCTATGGATGTACCAAGTGCCCTTCCGCTTTGCCATATGTACAGTAAAATATTTTGCTTTTCCCTTCTGGTCCTCCTTGCCCTGTTAATTCTAAGCTGTGTCAGAATTTCAAGTTCTGCATCAATGAAGCAATTGCAGCATGAGTCTGTCAGTCCATCACAACACAAGTGCACTGTTAGACCATTAGAGCCATGCTGTTGCAGTCAGTGGTAGTAGGAAGACAAAACATGTCACAATGCAAACCCTTCCTTTTATATCTCAAAGTCTAACCTTACATACAACCTGGAATTAAGGAGAAATTTCCTGACAGTTAGAACAATTAATCAGTGGAACAACTTGCATCCAGAAGTTGTAATTTTTTTATTTTTATTTTTATTTATTTGATTTGTCAATCGCTTACAAGATAATAGGTATAAGTACAAACATGAGTAAAAATACAGGAAATAGGTACGAATAAATGGGGACAATAGGACAGGGACGATAGGCACGATTGTGCATTTATGCATGCCCCTTACAGACCTCTTAGGAATGGGGTGAAGTCAACAGTAGATAGTAAATGCTCCAACATTGGAAGTTTTTAGGAAGAGATTAGACAACTATTTGTCTGAAATGTTACAGGGTTTCCTGCCTGAGCAAGGGGTTGGACTAGAAGACCTCCAAAGTCCCTTCCAACTCTGTTATTCTATTCTGTTATTCTATTCTATTGTAATACTGTACTGTGTCTTCTGGCTTTGAAAATGACAGGCTAGAAACCAAAGGCAGCAATTCAATGCCTATTGACCGATGACTAAGCATTGCTTCCGAATAAGACATATATTGGTCTACACTGGGTAACAGTAATCTTGCCAGTGGTGGGATTCAAAAATTTTTACTACCAGTTTTGTGGGTGTGGCAGGGGAAGGATACTATAAAAAAACTCGAGTCAGAGGTGGGATTTGCTGGTTCTCCGAACTACTCAAAATTTCCGCTACTGCTTCTCCAGAACTGGTCAGAACCTGTTGAATACCACCTCTGAATCTTGCCCATTGTTGCTTTGCTTAAACTGGTCTCAATGGGGCCATTCTTAAAACAGATTTGAATTTCATATTCCTGCAAAGATTTTGATGGGGTAAAATACATGGAACGACAAACATCTGCACAAACATATCATCTTGGCTATGTGAAGGAAAAGCAACCATCCCTGTACTAGATTGCATTCTCTCTACTCCTAAATGCTTGAGAGCTAGGTGATTCTTCATCTAATGGGTGGGTGGAAGGATATCTCAAGAAATCAAGAGCTTGTTCAAGTTGCTTCAAGGAAACCTGAGCTAGCCACAGCAGCAGTGAAACAGGTAGAGACCCCTTCCAATCCAGCATTGCACCAATTTTGTCCTTGGCACACTTCATTTAGCACTTCATGTCTTTGATTCTCTTCTAATATTTTATAGCTGTGCACTTCCCCCTCCTCCTCCAAAACAAGTATTTGTGGAAGAGGGAGTCAACAGGTCTAGCTGTCATTCTGGGTGACATAGAAGAACAGAGAAATGCACAGAGGATGTGCCTGAAGAACAGAAGGAAGTTAATCATAATGGCATTCATACCTGAGTGGAACGGAGCAGAAGAATTTGTGTGGCACATGAACAATGATTGTGAGAGAAACGATACTGCCATATAGCTCTTAAGAACAGGCAAGATTTATGTTAGAAATCTTTCCCTGAAGAAACTGTGGGGTGTGCGTGAAGCAGACAATTTTATCTTTGGTGGAGAACTGTGACCCTCCATTTGTAGCTAAACAAAGGGCTGTTCCAGTGATGTGATCAATTGTAATACCTGTTGCTGGGCCTTTTCTGGAGCAGCATTTTCCTCCTTTTGGGATCTAGGAAGGTCGTTGTGACCTCATTGTTCTACAAAAATATTGGGAACTGAAAATAGATTATCCCTCCCTTCCAGATGTGGTATTCAGCAGGTTCTGACCAGTTCTAGAGAACGAGTAGTGGAAATTTTGAGTAATCTGGAGAACCGGCAAATACCACCTCTGACTGGAAATTTTACAGTATCCTTCCCCTGCCACGCCCACCAACCCACGCCCACAGAACCGGTAGTAAAAAAAATTTTAATACCACCACTGCTCCCCTCCCTTTAAATATTGTTCAGACTGTGGTCCTCAATGCAATAAGATGGACAGAATTATTATGTATTTCGCTATGTTAGGTTAGATTTTAACTGGTTTTATTAAGTTAAAAATGAAGTGGTCTAGAACCCTGATTAATAAACAAATACAGATAATCCTTGCTTAACAACTGGACATTTCATGACCATTTAAAGTTATGTTGGCCCCAAAATTGATGTTTTACAGCCTGTAAAGCACCTCCAATTTTTGTAAGCAGACACACCTTTCCCTGGTCACATGACTGCATATCAGATGGGTCAACCTATTGTGTTGTTCTGTGGTCATGTGACTGAAATTCACAATGTTTGTTGCAGGTTTCTAGCATACCCATTCAAATGAACAAGTTTGCTTAACAACTGTAACATTCATTTAATGACCATTGAGTTTGCTTTATGACCACTGTGAAAAAGGTTGGAAAATTATTTCCTGTCAGGTGGGTGCTTACAACTCTAATTCCAGATTCAGTTACAGTAGTGAATTAGGGACTACCTACATGCAATTGTTTGCTACATTGGGTAAAGCAAATCAAATATGAACTCAAAATGTAGATAACGTGCTTCCAAAATTGTTATGTTTCTCTTTGGCTCTTCATAGATGGAAAACATCAGGATGGAGAGAGTGAAGTTGTAGAGGAGTGAGTATAGTTTTCAAAACAGAGATCTCTAGTTGCTAATCCCATTGAATGTCAGAGGAATTCTGTGAGTTGAAGTCCATATCCTTTTAAGTTGCCAAAGTTGAGAAATACCGCTGTAGGTACTTATTCAGAAAAGGCTGGGCACTCAGATCTTGCCTCTGCCATTGTCTGCCACTTCCCACAGTTGCCCATAATTGTCCTGCAGTACTGCATTTGTACTGACTTTAATCCTAATTAACAGAACCCAGAAACACTTTGAACTGTTTTCCAGGCCTCTTAATTTCCTAGCCCAAGGATGGATATCTATTTGTGCTGCTTGATCTATTTTCAAATGGCCTTTGACCTAATTTCAAAAGCACTTTGTTTGTGACCAGTTTGGCCTTCTAACAAGAATGACCTTTCTCTACCCTGGAAATATTTAATGGAGAAAGAAAGAGGAAGGAAAAGAGGAGGCAGAGGATCTAAGGCAGGGCTGTCAAACTTCCGGCCTGTGGGCCAGATGCGTCATGCCCATGCCCGGTTTAGCGAAAGGGGAAAAAGTCCTGATACGTCACAAGATGCTGCCGTGATGACGTGAGTTTGACACCCCAGATCTAAGGAACCCTGGTGTCTGCAGGAGGAGGGGAGGTGGGGGGGGGAAGTGATGGCATGTCTACTATGATGTCATCATGGAAGTGATGTGAATTATGCATTGTGCATAACTGATTCAAATTTCAGAATTCCTCCCTTGGCACAAGGGCATCATCGTGATGCATGTGATGCTACTGTAATAAGGAGAGAAAAATGTATGTCAGAAAGCGGCAATTTAAACCTGTTTCAGTCCTGGGCTGGGGACAAGAAAAATGCAAGAGAAGAAGTATTAATGCCAAGCCATGGCGGTATCAAGGTTAAGCACAAGTGAGAATATGGCCACAAAGAACCATCTGTCCCTTGCCAGATTTCGTTTGAAGTTATTATTTGTTATTTTGAAGCTGTTGGACTACAGTTCCCATCATTCCTGCTTTGCTGAAATTGATGAGAGTTGAAATCTAGTATTGCATGGAGGGCCATAAATTCTTCACCCTTCACAACATATAGATTTGAAACTTGAGGTATTTTTATTGGGAATTATGCCAGAGATGTTCAGCAAAGAGTTGAAATATTTGATTGTTAATGTATTAACAGCTGCTAGAATTGTATTTGCTAAAAATTGGAAAAACGACAAGATACCCGCGCAGGAGGAAGTGATTAAGAAAATTTTGGACTGTGCCGAAATGAGTAGATTAACATTTGAAATTAGAGTTCAAGAAGAAAAACAGTTTTTTAAGATATGGAGTATGTTTTATCAATGGTTAGATAAAAAAACTTGGTAATATATGGATATGATGGAGATAAATACAATTGTTGAATGAGAATATAATATAGAGACTATAATATTGCAGAGTTAAGAACAATAATATTGGATAATAGAGGAGATAATTTAGGTAATGTATGAACTAAAATGTATAAGTTTTTGAGACTTCTTCAAATAGATAATAGGAGGTTGTATTTTTTTTTATTATTTCCTGTTTGTTCTGTATTTTTCTTTTTCTTCCGCAATGGAGAGTATTGATGGTAAGGGGATGGCACCGAGATTTGTGACTGACCGACACACTTGAAATTGATGTTGGTTTATGTTTTTTTATGTTATGTTTGTCTTGTTTGTCTTGGAAAAAAATAATAAAACTTAAAAAAAATTCTTCACCCTTTCTGTCAAAGAAAAAGATCAGTAATGATTAGTAATGATTCTTGAAGTAAATTAAATTGCAAAAATATAGGAAATTCAAATGTTAGCTATAAATTCCTCCCACCCCAAAATCAGCAAACTAGTTACCACTGCTCTCTGTTTCCTCCATTTCCAGTCTCGGGCCATTATTAGCAAGGGAGCCAGCTTAGTTTCTTCACAGAATTCAGATTCCTTGTAATAGGGACCAGGAGACCATGAGGTAAAACAAATACGAATAAAGTTCACATGAAGCCCCCTTATCACTTAAAGGGTGTACTGTGAATACCTGTCACAAGCCCAGGAGTTCTTTAGTCCAAGGCCCTCACTACAAGCTAGCCAATCCATAGAAACCTGTTATAGATCAACACATAAACCCAGGGTGTTAGAACACTGTAAAATATATATGTTGAAGGAAGATATTCTCAGAGCAGTTAATCCTTCTATGTTTGAGGGGTGGGCAGCCAAATCCATCTCTGCCTTGCTCTTTGCTGCTTAGTCACTTCTCCTGATCCCTGCTGACCACCTGCTTCCCTTTCAGAGGAAGAAATTATAGCAAACAGTGCCTTTCATCCTCTAGTTATCCCCCTCTTTCTTCTCACTGCTTAGCTCCCTCACTTGAAAAGGGAGCACAATAAGCAATAACAAGAAGAAAGTATATTGGATAATAAGTGGAGACATGGCTTGGCTTGGACGGATGTTGGACTATGTTAGCTTGTGAGACGGATCCTGCCTCCTGACTGTGAGCAAATGGGACACAAAGACAGGATGCTATGCCAAATGTAAGGCAAAACAAATGTTTATTATTGTTTTTAATATATGGTATGCTGCTGGACAATTTCGCTGCTCCAGATGGATTTTGTGAATGCTTGTAAGACCCAAAGCTCCTCATTCAGATGAATGAGCAACTTGTCAAATGTAGTTGGTGCCAACAGGTGGTGCTGCAACCTCATCCTTCTTCTTGAGATGCTTAGAGGGCTGGAAGAGAGACAGCCCCTTCTACTGCCATCTCCCCAGATCCAGGCTTTCCTCCCTCATTAAGGTCTTCATATATTATTAAGTAATGAAAAAGTGCTGTGTAACTATGCCTGGAGTGGGAGGCTGGGGAAGATGTCTCTTCCCTTGGAGAATTTATTTTTTGTTATTTATTAATTCATTAAAATTGTAATTTATTTATTCATTTAGAATCCTTCCATTTCTGCAGGAAAGGGAAAAGGGTTGCATCTTTCAACCCAGCAGTCACTTAGCTACTCTCTTCATCTTGATAATGGCTAGCTGGAGAAGAGAGTGTTGCTGGAGGATGCTTTGAGCACTTCCTCCTACCCCATCCAATGTTCTGCTCACCTTTTGCTAGCGGTCCTGCCAAGGGGCACTTGTGTCTGAGCAGGCAAAAATAAAATATCCTCTGAGCTTGATTTCTGATGATGTCACAAAAGCTTTCATGTTGTTTTCTTGGCAACAATACAGAAGTTTGCTTTTGGGTGGTGTTTTTTTTTTTAGCCTCCTAGTTTAATTTACAGACCCATGATTTCCTGTTGGTCTCTTTTCCTAATACTAATCTAGTGTTTCAAGATCAGCCCAAGTACTGGTAGAAGTAGTCTGAAATACCTGGAAGGGAGAAGAGGATCTGAAATAAAGGAGTCCCTGTTCCTTCATAGGAAAACTTTACAGCAGCAGCAGCAGCAGCAGCAAAGTATTTCTGCTCTTGGGAAGAATGGAACTAGCTTAACAAGCAATTAGATCCTTCAACAAGTGTCCTATTGAACAAGGATGGACTCGTTCTTGGCAAACAAAACAGGAGAGAAGAGCCCATTCTAGCACAGAGGGATACATGTGCCTGAAATACATGGAGGATTCTTTGGATCCATGAAGAAGAGGCAAACCCACTTAAAAACTAACTATATAGAATACAGCAACAACAACAACAAATAGGGTTAAGGTCCAAAGTTAGGAGCCAAAAATACCCTGAACATCTTTTTCACTTGCATATTCCATTCATGTTGGCTCTCTCCTGCACAGAATTCCACTCCATTCCAGCATTCACCAGGACTAGGGGGGTGACCTGATATCTAATATCTAAGGATCTGCCACAAAGAAGAGGGGATCAACCTATTCCCTAAAGCAGCTGAACTTGAAGGCAGGACAAGAAGCAATGGATAGAAACTAATCAAGGAGAGAAGCAACCTAGAACTAAGGGGAAATTTCCAGACAGTGAGAACTATTAATCAGTGGAACACGTTGCTTCCAGAAGTTGTGAATGCACACTCAAAATTAATTTAAAGCAACTTCTGGTGTAAACAGTGCAAGAAAAGAAAAGCTTGACTCAGCCCAAGCAAGAGGTAAAATATTCAGAAGGGGTGTCTTCCTGGTGAGAAAGTCCATTTGCTTCCATTTATGCAAATGAATAAAGGGAGCCGATTGAAATGATATTGTATTAGATCTAGATTTGTGTGTGTTACACTGTTCCAGATGGGACAGAATATTATGGTACTGATAGTCCATCGGAAGGTGAAAAGTAGCACTAGAAAATCTTGGGTAAGAAGAGGAGAATTGATGGTGGGGCTAAAAAGACTTTTGGCTCACAAAAGAATAATGTAGAACAGAGAACAGAGAATAACAGGGTTGGGATGGACCTTGGAGGTTTTGTAACATGGTTTAGCACTCTTCTACAAAGGGCTGAACTTGTTTGCTTAAGCATGTGCCTAGCAATTTTCTGGAGAAGCAGTAAATCTGGGCATAAAATACAATTCAGCTAATGCATCCCATGTGTAGCTGAGAGAGATACAGGCTGAAGTGTGATCTCTCATACAATATCTCTGCCACTTTTTTTTTTAAATTACATTTATATGCCGCCCTTCTCCGAAGACTCAGGGCGGCTTACACTTCATCTGCACCTTCCATTTTGGAGGCCTAAGGACTGCAAATGACCTTGAACTAGTATGCCTGAGGCAGAGGTGGTATTCAGCAGGCTCTAACCAGTTCTGGAGAACCGGTAGCGGAAATTTTGAGTATTTTGGAGAACCGGAAATGCCACCTCTGACTGGAGATTTTAAGTATGCTTCCCCTGCCACGCCCACCAAGCCACGCCCACAGAACCGGTAGTAAAAAAAAATTGAATCCCACTACTGGTTCTGACCAGTTATGGAGAACCAGTAGAGGAAATTTTGAGTCGTTCGGAGAACCGGCAAATACCACCTCTGACTGGCCCCGCCCCCATCTATTCTCTGCCTCCCGAGTCCCAGCTGATTGGCTGGGTCTTCTTTAGTTGCCGTGCACAGGAGAACGGAGCTGGAAAGCATCTTAGTGGGGTGCGGAGGGAATGGGGATTTTGCAGTATCCTTCCCCCAGGAGTGGGGAGGGAATGGAGATTTTACAGTATGCTTCCCCTGCCACGCCCACCAAGCCACGCCTACCAAGCCACACCACTCCTACCAAGCCACATCCAAAGAACCAGTAGTAAGAAAATTTGAATTCCACCACTGGCCCAAGGACTATCTAGGCCAAACCCCTGAGCAGGAGACCTTATACCTTTCCAGATAAATGGTTGCCCAATCTTTTCTTGAAAACCTGTGGTGATGGAGTAGTCACAACTTCTGGAGGCAAGATTAATTGTTCTCACTATCAGGAAATTCCTCCTTATTTCTAGCTTGGTTCTCTCCTTGATTAATTTCCATCCATTGCTTCTTGCCCTATCTTCAGTTGCTTAGGAGAATAGGTCAGTCTTTGTGACAGCCCCTCAACAACTGGAAAGTTGCTATCATGTCACCTATAGAGTGGCTTCCCCCTGCCCTTTGGACATAGTGGGACATTTAAGAACGGAGGAACAATACTCATGTTATTGTTTTCATTTAAAACTTAGAGAATTGAATTCTCAAGCATCTCAAATGGCTTTCTGTATTTTTCCTTCCACAGTCCATTGGCTCACCTTCCTTCCTTCCTTCCTTCCTTCCTTCCTTCCTTCCTTCCTTCCTTCCTTCCTTCGTTCCCCAACAATTGAAACTCAGATACTATTAGCTGCTGCTTCCTGTAGACTGAGAGCGAGAGAAAACCCTTTTTGGTATCTTCCTTTGAGAATGTTGCAATAATTTGTCTCTGCTTATTTGGGGCAGGCGGTTCTGCCTATTCTTCCTCCAAATCCATGTTTTATTTATTTATTTATTTATTTATTTATTTATTTATTTTTAATTACATTTATATGCCGCCCTTCTCCGAAGACTCAGGGCGGCTTACAATTTTTGGAGCACAACCCAATGTGCTCAGCAATAGCCTTCATTCCATTGTATATGTCTGCTTATTACTAAGCGGCATTTTTACAAGGTCAGCTAATTGCCCCCAACAATCTTGGGTCCTCAATTTACCTACCCCGAGAGGATGGAAGGCTGAGTCAACCTTGAGCCTGGTGGGATTCGAGCCTACAATAATTGTAGACAGCTGGATCTTAAGAGCAGGCATTTACAGCCTGAGACACCAAAGCTCATTTTTGACAACCTGGTGGTTTTCCCAAGGCCCCAAAATTCCTCCACACCTCCTCATAGCTGCACAATGTCATCGCAACTTAGAAAAAGTAGCTATGTGTTGCCGTGGGTGGAATGTCTGTCTATGAGGAGGGAGAGCCGGATAAACTTCTCAGTACAGTAATCAGGTTCCCTGGTGACCATCATCCCATTCATTCCCTCTCAGCCTTATCTACTTCACAGGGTTGCTCAGATGTTCAAATTAGAAGTGAGAAAACATGTAGGTTATCCAGAGATCCTTGAAAGAAGAGTAAGATAAAACCGTAAGACACAAATAAGTGCCCTCTACTTTGGGAGGGACTGCAGAGTACCAAATGATAATTAGGAGCGAACAAACTGTTGGCATCCAGCATCTGTTAGCCCTAGTGCACATGTCAGTGTGAACCTTTTGTCCTAACAATATTCAGAAGGGATACATTTCCCATCATTGTAGCATGTGCTCTTGTGTGTTTTTATTTCCTGGGCCGGTGATCGTATCATCTAACACAGTGGTTCTTAACCTTTTTGAAAGAATCGCCCCCTTGAGCCATTGAGGAAATTGTCATCCCCTCCCCAACATAACCGCCCCCCTGCCACCTCTTAGCGTCCCAAGGGGGCCACAGAGGGGCGCTAAGAGGTGGCATGGGGGCGCGCGTCGAACGCGGCCGCGGCAGCACGCAACATGCCACTGCTTCCGCATTGGAGGCGCCAGCTCCAGAGCAGTGCTAGTCAATGGGTGAACCTGCAGGGCCGGCCGGCACCTCGAACGCCCCCCTGTTGCCTCTTAGCACCCCTCTGCCGACCCCCTTGGGGACACTAAGAGGCAGGCGTTCGAGGTGCCAGCCCTGCAGGCTCACCCCATTGACTGTTGTACCACACCTGAACTGGTGCCCGTCCATCCATCCATCCAAAAGGTCTGTCTGTTTGCCTGCCTGCCTTCCTGCCTATCTACCTACCTGTCTGTCTTTTTGTCTACTTGCCTACCTACCTATCTACCAATATAGATCTCCCTCTCTCTCTCTCTCCCAATATATCTCGCTCCATCGCCCCCATATCACCCCCCTTCCATTCCTTCGCCCCCACGTCGCCCCTTTTCTTTCCATCGCCCCCCTGAAAAACAAAATCGCCCCTTGGGGGGCAATATCGCCCAGGTTAAGAACCACTGATCTAACAGACCATCATTATTCTATGCATTTACAGAGGGTACAGTTCCCAAAGGATTCCTTAATGTGTTGAAGGAAAACCGTCTATGCTACAGCCAGAAACAATGAAAGGCTGCTGGGATTGCAAGATATTTGCCACTGCAGAGCATGCTTATTGTTTTCCTTTGTTCTTATCTTTCATATATCTTTCTTCTGATATCAGATCACTGTACACCATCTATTTTGGGTTCAAGCAATCGTGCAGGACTGCAATAGAATTGACTGTCCTTGAACAAACGTCCCTTAGTAATGTTTGCAGGGAAACAGGGGGAATGAGATTGTTTGAGGGCAAATAGCTCTTATTTGTTCACAGTCTAATTTGGGGAGTTCCAAAAAAGTGAAGTATTTTAATTTGGAGGGTGGAGGAGTGGGGGTAGAAAAAGGCTAGCTTTTGCTGGGGGGAGGCAATATTTTGTCTAAGATCTTCTGTGTAGGACCCAAATTAGTGTATATTGTTCTGATCTCAGACTGCGCATGAATTTCCTCTACTAAATTAGAAAAGTCAACCAATTACTGCACAAGCTCTTTGTAGCAAATGCTCTCTCTTCCTGCTCTGTCTTCTTTGGGGCCTTAGAGGAATAAACCCATTTTATTGCATAGCTGCTTCTTTCAAGAACAAAAGATGTGACGTTCTTCTGTGTGTAGATCCGGAGAAGAAAGACAGAGTTTAGCTGCACGCGACTTAACCTGCTCCAACATGTAAAGCAGAACAGAGAAGCTAGCTGGGTCAAGCCACTCTTAATCTCCCAGTTACTCCTTGAACAAACTAGTGATCACGTTGCAGAGAATCATCAGGTGGCATTGTGTCTATGAAATGAAATGTCTTAGAGCCAAGCAGCACAGTTTCTCAAGTATAAGACTAGGCCTAGGGCCAGGGGTGGGATTCAGCTGGTTCGGGCCAGTTCAGGTGAACCGGATGTTAAATTTACATCTGGTTTGCTGAACCAGTAGTTGAACCGACTGGCTGGCCCCACCCACCCCACCCCGCCCCTCCCTCCCTCCCTCCCTCCTCCCTCCCCGCAGCCCATTTTGATTGCAGGTAAGTGCAGGGTCCAGGCAGAGGCCCTGGGAGGGCATAAAAAGACCCTCCTGGAAGTTCCAGAAGTCCGGAAATGGGCCTGTTTCCAGCTTCCGGAGGGCCTTTGGAGCCCACGGGAGGCCTTTTTGCCCTCCCAGAGGCCCGAGGAAAGCCTCCAGATCCTGGGGAAGGTGAAAAATGGCCCTCCCGGAAGTTCTGGTAGGCCATGCCCACCTAGCAACCAGGCAGAGAACTGGTTGTTGGGATTTTTGAACCCCACCCCTGCCTAGGGCCTATGTAGGAAATGGGTGATTGTTAACAGAGCCTGAAATTTAAGGAGCCAAATTTAAGGAGCCAAATTTAAGGAACCTAGGGTTCTCCAAAAATTTTGGATGGTAGAAAAAGGTTTCTGCATTCCTTTGTTGCCATCTAGGCTTTGGTCACATTTTTTGCAGCCCAGCAAATCTGGGGAGGGCCCCTCCTACGTTTTGCAGGTATATTGTGGGCACTGAGAAGAAATCCTACTGTAGGGGAAAGAGGGAAAAGGAAGGGCCAGGTATGTTTGCCAGCTGGAGAGAGGACATCAACAGGGAGACAGAAGACCTCCCCTTCCTGTGATTTCTCATGAGGGCAGCTGGGACAGTTTTTTTCTGCTCCAAGGAAGCAGGTTCTGAAGTATTTCAGTGCTGGCAGCCAGAGGCGAGAAGGTTGCCTTCTTGCAGCTGGGCAGGAAATAATTGCCACTTGTTCTGAGATTAATACATTGGCCAGAACTTGGAAAGGATAACAAGAGGAATCTGTCATTGCAAAGGATATTAAACACTCCAAAGAAAATGGAAGGGGGATGGTGGTGGTGGTGGAAGCAGCTTTATCACCCAAGCTGCCCTCAGTCTGGGGGCTTTCTCCAAAGGGCCCTTGCCTTCCCATCCAACGTGCTTTTCCTCAAAGGAAGGTGTTTTCTGAGAGGAGAGCGTTTTCTGAAACTTTGCCCAGAGAATGGTTTTGTTTCTTTATTAGTACCAGGCTGGGCCTAATTATGACTAACTCACCCTCTGCTTCCAACTCTGGGCAGCTCACAATAGCGCATTTAATGAACAGTCCATAACCTTTTTAATTTTTATTTTTATTTGATTTGATTTGTCAATCGCTTACAAGATAATAGGTATAAGTATAAACATAGTTATGAATACATGGATACATATAAGAAAAATAAAAAGAAACAATAGGACAGGGAAGGTAGGCATGTTGGTGCGCTTATGCATGCCCCCTACAGACCTCTTAGGAAAGGGGTGAGGTCAATAGTAGACAGTCTAAGGTTAAAAGAGCCTCGGTGGTGCAGGCTGTTAAATGCCTAGCACTTAGCTCCAGCTGCCTCCAATTAGTGCAGGCTCGAATCCCACCAGGCTCAAGGTTGACTCAGCCTTCCATCCTCTTGGGGGAGGTAAATTGAGGACCCAAGATTGTTGGGGGCAATAAGCTGACTTTGTAAAAATGCCACTTGGGGGGAGCCAAAAAGCCCTAGTAATAAGCAGGCATATACAAAGAATGAACACTATTGCTGAGCACATTGAGTTGTGCTCCAAAGATTGTAAGCCGCTCTGAGTCTCCGGAGAAGGGCGGCATATAAATGTGAATTAAAAAAAAAAAGTTTTGGGGGTTTGGGGAAGAAACCACAGAGTCAGGCAAAGTATTCCAGACATTGACCACTCTGTTGCTGAAGTCGTATTTCCTGCAATGAACTTTATGAACCTGAAACATGTAATGTTGAAGGAGATCTTCGCACAGACCGGCACTACACGGGGATTTCTCTTAAATATTATGTTGAGGCAGATAAACTTCTGGGTCTTCAAAACCAGGGTTGAGAATGGACCCACATACTGGCTCTGTGCATCACTTTCAAAGGTGATTGTTACAGTATTTCAGCAATCCATCTCCCCCTATTTTGTCTCTCTTTGCATGCCCATCTCTCTCTCTCTCTCTCTCCTCTTCCTCCCTCCCTCCCCCCTCCTCACACACCCACCCATTGATTATGCACCTTTGTCTGATGCAGAGGACATTCCCTCTACCCTTTCTTACTCATCCCAGCACAAAAGTTCTTTGTTTTGTCTCTGGGTTATCAAGGAGCCCATTATCTCCTCCTTCAAGCGAGGGCTGGTGGGGGGTACAGGTGAAGAAACAGCTGAGGGTGAGGGGTGAGGAGAACTAGAAAACAACAAGGGCAGCTGGGAACAGAGGAGCAAACAGAGAGGAAGCAAGAATAAGATAAGATAGAGAAATACAAAATATATTAGGGAAAGAGATGGAGGGGGTGTAGAAAGCTATTGTAAGCTCTCCACCTCCTCCCTCAGACCCTGGACTCCTCCCTTCATCTCCACACCTGTGGCTTGGTGGGGGAGGGGGCGGGCTAGATCCAGACAATGTATGAATTCTTTCATGAGGGAATCTAATGAGGATTTCCTTTAATTTCTGTGGCTGTGTGTCAAAAGAAATAATTGCAGTGCTTGTATCTCCACTTTGGGGCATGTAGACGACAGCAGAGCACACACACACACACACACACACAAACATTTGCAGAGTGCTTTTGATGTTTTGCCACTGACACGCCAACATGATCATATAAATAAATCTATTAGTGGGTAGGTAAGTAAATTTGGACTGAGCATTTCTCATTCTACTTCAGTGTCACTCTTGGTACCCCCTCTTAATAAACATCAGTATGATCCGTGAAGTGCATTTTTTTGTGGAAGCCTTAAAGACCTGCTGATTTATATAAACTTTCCCACCCACCTTTTAAAATAGTATTTTTAGAGCTCATTTTGCTGGAGTGGAAATTCCTTCCCTCCCGCTATGCACTTTTGTAACCTTCTCCTTCAATCCTTCTGAATGCCATTGTTAACACCTGCACTCCTACTCCGTCCCTAACTCCTTACCACTAGGAATCACGCCAAACTTGCCATGATTAACCTCGACTCATTATCACTTTTGTGACAAGTGCCTTCAGGCTCTGAGCAAGAAGTTTTTCCACAGGGGTGTTGCTCTTTGCAATCACAACATAACCCACTTTTGCAGGAAAACTGCATTACAGAATATATCAAGGGTGCGTAACTTGTTTCAGACCTAGTACTGTATTTTGTCTTTATTTTCTAAGGACTATAACTTTAATAACTGATAGAACCATTTTGCAAAAATTGATAGAACCATGACAGAAAATAAACTGTTATGTGCATTGGTTGAGGCATCAAGCTAAAAGCCAGGAGGTCATGAGTTCAAGTTCTTCCTTAGGCCCAAAGCCAGCTGGGTAACCTGGAGCCAGTCACTATCTCTCAAATCTAGGAAAGAGGCAATGCCAAACGACTTCCAAAAAATGTGCTAAGAGCATTGTGGAGAATTGTCTAGACAGTCGCCAAGAATTAATGCTGATTGAAAGGTCCCCCACACACACATGCACAGCAGAATAACGAATGGGCTATCACAGCATCCTAAATGGTCAAAGGGGAAAAGTAGTAGTTTTGGGGGTAAAACTACCAAAATGGTAAATTTTGTATTTAAAAACATACCATGATACTCTTTGATTCATTAGAAATTTTTGTAATGAAGTATGAACAAGTTTCAATATTGAAGCTGTGGGAAGAAATATCCATCTGGTTCAGTTCCAAGCTGGGAGAAAGACACTGGAAACATGGAGGCTGACTGGAAAGATGGTTTATTGATAAAGCAGAACCAAATGGATTTGTGGTTCTGGTGCAGATGACAAAGTGGAGTTGAAAGTGGGGGGTACCTTCTTTGGGCTTTGCACTTGAGCTTCCTATTCCTGTGCAAGAACATGTATTCTATTGGCTGTTGCCAGATTCCTTATGGGGTCATGTAGGGGTTATTAGGGGTCATAGGCAAAAGAGGAAATGCAAATCCTAGGTGCTTGTCTGAGCTAAGTTTGGTTGAAGTTTGGACTGCTCTGGACTGCTTCTAATCCTACCATTCTGCCTTTGTTTCAGAATATCCTGTCTTGAATGGATTTCTGCCTGCAGTATTTGCTTTGCCTATGGATAGAGCTATCTAGATACTTGGCTTCCTTTTTCAATAAGCTCTTTAACTCTTAAGTGCTGACATCTGCTGTGGGCTATTAAGGAAAGTGGGGGTTGCTTTCTGCCTTTAAAAAAACATGTTTCTCTATTTCTCCCTTTAGGGAAATATAATCTGCCTTTTAAAAAATGTTTCCCAAAATACTTCATTCTTCGAGCAGAGGGGTTGCTGCTGACTTTCTACACAGCCCTGTAGCTAATGATCCTATAATCTTTGAGACACTCTGTTATCCTAGGCTAAACTTGCTATAAAAGTCTTGACTCAGAGATTCCCAGGCTTTTGGGGCTCATGGGCCAGTTCTGATGTTAAGAGAGTGTTATGACTTTCTGGTGACGTAGTCACCACAGCAAGGGCTTTTCATTTACAAAATGGCTGCCCAGAGCATTCAGCCTGTCACAAAACACTGCTTTCCTCAAAGATAAACTGAAAGCTGAACACACACAATAGTTTCTCCAAGAATGGGTTACAAAGCAAAGTTGGAAACTGAATCTCTAATGATAAATCACATAATTGCTCAAATAAAGCACAGCAAAATGCCCATTCTTCAAAAAAGCAAATATGGCGATAACTCAGAGAAACACACATACTGATGACACCCCCTACAGAAATGCAGCAGAGTCAAAATCACACTCCTTCATCCTCTTACATCTTATAGTTTCCCCAGGATTTTCCACACTGCATTCCAACTCACTTTCCCCAACTTTATCTTTTCTCTTGGTCGTTTAAGCAGTCCGAGGTATCATTTTGGAGATCTCATTAACCAAAATGAATACAATGTTTGTATTGCGGTTTTGCAAAAGCTCTTTCTTTTCCTCCAAGGTTTATTTATTTACTTAAGCACAATTAGCAAAAATATCTTTTGTCATACCAGGTAAATATTAAATATGGGGCCATCAAAAAGTCAGGTCAGGTGAATGTCATCCTGATCCTGCATTTATGTTTAATTTCTTTGGCTAATTCAGAAATCCATCTGCTGTCATCTATTCACATACATACATACATACATACATACATACATACATACATACATGTTGTCTGTCTGTCTGTCTGTCTAATCTATCTATCTATCTATCTATCTATCTATCTATCTAATCTATCTATCTATCTATCTATCTATCTATCTACCTATACCTATCTACCTATCTACCTATCTACCTATCTACCTATCTACCTACCTACCTACCTATCTATCTACCTATACCTATCTACCTATCTACCTATCTACCTATCTACCTATCTACCTATCTATCTATCTATCTATCTATCTATCTAATCTGTCATCTATCTATGTAATCTATCTATGTATCTATCTATGTATCTATCTATGTATCTATCATCTATCTATCTATCTATCTATCTATCTATCATCTATCATCTATTTATCAGATTAATTAATTGTCCATCTGCCTCATAGGCTCACAGAGGAACTGATCTGAGTGGTGGGATTCAAATTTTTTTACTACTGGTTCTGTGGACATGGCTTGGTGGGCATGGCAGGGGAAGGATACTGTAAAATCTCCAGTCAGAGGTGGTATTTGCTGGTTCTCCGAACTACTCAAAATTTCTGCTACTGGTTCTCCAGAATTGGTCAGAACGTGCTGAATACCACCTTTGGATCTGACCTGATCTGCCTTGGCCTCCTAAAGGGTTTTCCTTAGTATTTGAGCTAAATCAGAGCTGAAAAGAAGAAGATGGCCCAGCTCTCTCTGGGAGGTAATTCTGAAGCTTTATGATGTCATTTCTGCTCCATGTCCACCCAAAGGAAAGCACCCTTTGCTAGTGGAGGAGAATGGGAAGATGAGAAAGGAAACATCTTGAGTGGCAGGGTCATCAAAGCCCTTCAACATTAACCAAGACACTCTATAACTCTGGATACAGTAGAGGAGTGTGTGGCAAGGCACACTAGCAACTCACTGCTGGTTGGTGGAGGATACAGGTGCTTTGTGAGGTCACTACTGCTATGTGTTCATCTAAGTGAAAATACCATCTGCAAGTAAGAAGAGCATGGAAGATTAAGACGGGGCAACATCTCAAGTCTGGCCGGGTCATCTAAGCTCCTGTGCTGAAAGAACACCTACGCCTTTTAATACATTTCCACTTCTGACTGACAAAGATGGCTCACGAAATTGATTGGATCAACAACAAGGCTGGCGTATGCAACATTACCTCCTACAAATCCAAACAAAAGAAAGAGGACTCCGATCGTAAAATGGTTTGCTTTGTTAATGTTGCCAACCTGAACATGAGAGATGGGAATTTGGGCCGAAATGTTTTTAGTGACCAACCTGACCACATCAACGACCCTGCTGCTGAACTCGACTTACGAAACCTGCAGGAGAAGGAGGTCATTGTAATCAAGGACAACGAACAAAGGAAATGCATGAATACCGACGGAGCAGTCTGCCTTTTCAAGCCAGGTTCCTTGGAAGATGTCAACATTGTCAACTGGCTCAATAACGATCTCCAGAAATATGCCTTTGGGTTTGAACATGCACTGGCTCCTTTCAGGACCTCTCAGAAACTGAAGGTGTTTGATAAGGGATCTCAGAACAACAATAACATGGGTTCCAGCAGTTCAATGGCAGAAAATTCAACGGCAGAAACAGGAAATTCAGACGATCTTGCTTACTATGCTAATAAGCTCTGTTCCTTAGTGGTTGAGATGACACGTAAAGAGATCAAGGATAGATGGGAGAATACAAGAAAATACCTATGCCAAAACATTAATTCTTATAACGCGGGAAGGAAAGCTAGTGTAACAGAAAGCAAACCATCTTCTGAAGACGAAGGCAAGGAGCAGGAAGGACAATATGATTCTACAAGAACAAGAAGACCAGATGATTGTACTTCTGTCAACAAAGGGCTGATGTTATACGCAAACCAGGTGGCTTCAGACATGATGCTCTCATTCCTGAAGACCATGAGTGTCCAGAAGGGAAGACACCCTCCAGCCGCGTGCATTGTTTTAAAAGATGTACTTGTGAATCATGCCAAGGAAATTGTTTCAGACTTGATAGATTCCTCCATGAAAAATTTACACAACATTACCGGGGCACTCATGAAAGACTCCGATTTTATTTGTGGGGTGAAGAAGAATCTCTACAGTGTTGGAAGCCAAAAGTCCACAGAGGTTTTGGAAGCCATGGTGAGGCGTTTGTTCAAGCTCCTTGCGGGAGATGACAAGGCTCGGGCGCAAAGTTTAGCTTTTACCTCATATAAGTTAGGGGCCCTGGGGAACCAGAAAGCTCAAGGCATGCAATTTGCGTCCCTGAAAAGTGAGTGCCACAGCCAGGGGAAGGACAGAATGGGGGGGCTGGGGGGACCAGGGAAACCTCACGCCTCAGGAAGTCGGGGGCTAGACAAGCAAGCGTCAGCGGATGTGTATGGAAAAGAAATTCTTTTAACAGCCTTAATGCAGATACAGCAGCACTTGTTAGAAAAAACCAAAAAAGCCAGAATCCGGGAAAACCATGCCAACTCATTTGGCTATCTTCACCATGACTCCACCTATGACAGAAGCAGTGAGAGAAGCCTGAAGCGCTCCTCGAAGTCTTACGAGGGAAGACCGGACTGCGATGGCAGAGACAAAGGCAGCATCCTGTTGTCTGTGATCCAGAAGATCCTCCAAGAGATTGGCTTCAATCCTGAGGACCTGTGCATGGACAAGAACAGAGGCTAGACCGCAGAAGACCCTACAGGTGTAGAATCTCCTCTTCTGAACCAGCCCAGTGGAGTAGCAGATCTGTAGGACAAGATGCAGCAGATGGACAAGAACATTTATTGATCAACCTGTGGGATGCAAACGATCTCTTGGTTTTAGCTAATTAGGTGACATCATCACAGCCTCATTGCAAGCTGCGGTGGAGTGAATTCAGAATGGGTGATTGAAAGGTAGCTGGGCAAGATCATCAAATAAAAACTAAAAGAAGAGGA
This sequence comes from Naja naja, assembly GCA_009733165.1. Taxonomy (NCBI): domain Eukaryota; kingdom Metazoa; phylum Chordata; class Lepidosauria; order Squamata; family Elapidae; genus Naja; species Naja naja. Next base: position 246,261,430 of record CM019148.1, read on the forward strand.
AAGAGAGTTTGTCATTTATTGCTTTCCTCAGAGCTTAAGCCGTAGCCCCGTTAACAACCAATCCTAGACCATTACATCAATTACAGGTAGCCCTCGACCACAATGAGCCCAAAATTCCTGTTTTTAAGCAAGACAGTGTTTAAGTGAGTTTTTCCCCCATTTTATTTTTCTTTTCTTCTTGCAGTTGTTAAGTGAATCACTGAATTTTTTAAAGTTAGTAACACCGTTAAGTGACTCTGGCTTCCCCATTGACTTTGCTCATCAGAAGGTTGCAAAAGGTGATCACATGACCCCAGGACACCGTAAATATGAGCCAGTTACCAAGCAGGTGAATTTTGATCACCATGGGGATGCAGTCGTAAGTGTGAAAAACGGTCATAATAAGTCACTTTTTTCAGGGCCATTGTAACTTTGAACAGGCACTAAATGAATGGTTGCAAGGTGAGGACTATCTGTAGTGACTGGGGGGCAGTAAGACCCTGTGCATAATTTTTCCTAATTTTTGAGGACTTAGCAGATCTTCATTTCAGCTAGTATTTCCTAACTTTTCAATTTGGCAATCAATTACACAACCAACTGCATTTTGGGGTCGGACTAGATGACCTACAAGGTCCCTTCCAACTCTGAATCTAATCTAAATCTACCCCAATGCCTTATGAAACCCAAACAGTTCCGTGATTTATTTTGCATAAGATGGCCACATTCCAGCCTAAATACGATGAGAATGCTGAATAAATAGCAGATGCCATCCCTTCCTGCATGCATCCCATTAGTTAGCTGAGTGTGATGACCCAGGGTGGGATACAAAATAAACACAGTCACAAAAACAGGTGAAGCCCCTTTTATTCCTTCACTTTGCTTCAAAGCTCCAATTTTTTGGGGAGACCAAAACTCCCCCACAAGCAGTTACAAAAAGGAGGAAATGCCGTTTAAACTAAAAATGCCTAAAAATTATAAAGAGTAAAAACAACACAAACCACACCGAAGCAATTAAGGGAACCAGGCAAGATAAGGGCTTGAAGATGTCCACAGATATTGGAACACACTCTGGGAAGGACGCCAAACTCAGAGAGGAACAACAGACTAGAGGTATTTCCACAGTTTGTTTCCAGCACTGGCCCATATGCATGTCCGTCCTTTCAATCAGTTCTCACAGCTGCAGCCCATGAAGGGGATCAAAGCCCTTTCCTCCACCGTAGACTATGCCATTCATGTCTCTCCCTTATCCTCTCTTCCCTGCGTGCCCTAGGATGGAGAGGAGATGGGCCTGGGTCTTCCTCTGACTGCCCAGCCAGCCTCTGCCCTTCCCCAGCCTCCTCCACAACCTCTGCAGCCACACTTCCACTCCCTGTCGGCTGTTCCTCCTCTCCCTCAGAGTCAGTCTCCCTCAGAGTCAGTCTCCAACAGGGGCATGACACTGAGAGTTGGTTTCCCATTTTGTTATAGACCATAATTTATTGTATTTATTTACTGCCAGCCCTCCCATGTAAGCCAAACAAGAAACACAACTAGATGAAATCATTCTACTTTGTTGTGAGACTACATTAACAGAACCGTGCAAGTCTGAAAGTACCTCCTGCCATTACTTTTAACTGCTTGATTTTTCTTCCTCTGACCCTTGGGGGGGGCTCCTGCCTCTCTTGTCTGATTGTTTCGAAAGCAGCATCTCTTCCCCATGCAGGCCACGCCCAACTCGGCTCCCATGAATGGGAAAAACATCGCGAAACGTCACATGACGGCAACATGACATGGCGAGTTTGACACCCGTGTCTTAGATCCTCCACACATTCCATTACACGTACTGAATTTACACCTCGTCTTTCCTTCAGGAGCTCAGGAAATTCAGAACGCATCATTGGGTGAACTGCAAATAGAATAGAATAGAATAGAATAGAATAGAATAGAATAGAATAGAATAGGAATTCTTTATTGGCCAAGTGTGATTGGGCACACAAAGAATTTGTCTTGGTGCAAATGCTCTCAGTGTACATAAAAGAAAAGATACATTCGTCAAGAGTCAAGAATCACCAGGTACAACACTTAGTAATAGGGTACTATAAGCAATCAAATCATACTAGGAAATGGTCGATATAAATCGTAAGGATACAAGCGACAAAGTTACAGTCATACAGTCACAAGTGGGAGGGGGATGGGTAATAAGGAGTGATTAGAAGATTAATAGTAATAATAGTGCAGAATTTGTAAATAGTTGGACAGTGTTGAAGGAATTATTTGTTTAGCAGAGTGATGGCATTTGGGAAAAAACTATCCTTGTGTCTAGTTGTTCTGGTGTGCAGTGCTCTATAGAGTTGCTTTGAGAGAAGGAGTTGAAACAGTTTATGTCCGGGATGTGAGGGGTCTGTAAATATTTTCACAGCCGTCTTTTTGACTTGTGCAGTATACAGGTCCTGTATACAGGTATACAGATTGAAAGCAGGCTGATAGTAATTGTTTTTTCTGCAGTCCTAATTACTCTCTGAAGTTTGTGTCTGTCCTGTTGGGTTGCAGAACCAAACCAGACAGTTATAGAGGTGCAGATGACAGGCTCAATATTTCCTCTGTAGAACTGTATCAGCAGCTCCTTAGGCAGTTTGACTATATATATATAGTCTTATTCCACACACACAGATATATGTTACCCCTGCCTGAATTATAAACAGAAAAAAGGAGCCATGAATTGTAATACCCAGATTGAACTAAGAAAGTAATAGGATACTGTTATGTATGCAGGTTTGAAATCATTGGTTAAGTTTGAATTGTTCTTGTAAAGTGTTGGAAATGATTGGTTTAGAAGGTGCGGGAAAACCCTGCACTCTGATTGGCTGTCAGCTGCGGCTGCTGGCTATAAGTAGCAGCTGCAGCAAAGCCAGTCGGGTCCGTTCTGAGCTGTAGTCACTAATAAACAAAAGAGCTTGAAGCACTCCGCGTCTGTCTCTTCATGCAAACTTAACAGATACGTATGCAAGAAATAGAGCATCACTGAATGCCAAAGTGAGGGGTGATCATCCCAAAATCCAAACCAGTCTATACAGTCACTCAGAGATCAATAAAATTAATTCGGAAAATCAGTTTGCAACTCAGAAGATGGATCTATACCACCCCCTGAACAAAAGGAAAAAGATTAGTGATAGGCCTTTGATATTTCCAGTACACAAATATTATTAATGTGTATCAAACAGTGCCCCGAGCAATAACTTAAATAGTCTTGTAGCTCACTTTCCTGTTATAGTTTGCCTCCTGGAGTTGTTGGTGCTCCATCACTGGAAGTTTTGAAAAATAGACTGGGCAACCATTTGACTAGAAGGGTATAAGGTCTCCTGCCTTGAGCAGGGCATTGGACTATAAGGCCTCTGAGTTTCCTTCCAGCCCTATAAATCTATGTTCTAAAATCAATTAGCTTGCCTGAAATTACTGCCTCTACCAGTGGTGGGATTCAAATTTTTTACTATCAGTTCTGTGGGTGTGGCTTGGTGGGCCTGGCAGGGGAAGAATATTGTAAAATCTCCAGTCAGAGGTGGTATTTGCCGGTTCTCCGAACTACTCAAAATTTCCGCTACTGGTTCTGCAGAACTGGTCAGAACCTGCTGAATACCACCTCTAGCCTCTACCCATATTTCAAATTCACTATAAGGATGACAAGGATGGAACAGAAGGACAAAAGCAGCAAGCTTCTACAGATGCTGACAGTATGCTATCATGAACCTAAGCACCATTTATTCCCAATCTACAATTCAAGTGTTCATGGAGAAATCCATTTACCTCTTATAAATACAAAACACCTCAGTAAACTAAACTGTGGGGTTGTATTACAAAATTACCTAGTCAGCCTTACAGCAAAGCTGGGCTTTTAACCCAGGTTTTCTGGTTGCAATTCTGCACTCTAATACACTATGCTGTTTCTGAAATAAGTTGCCCAATTTTGAATCCAGCACTGGGTTCAGGATATTTCTTCTAGTTATGGAGGGCAAGAAATAAATGTCCTAACTTTAGAATTAGTCAAATTATTCCAACTAGAATTACGAAATTTCTGTAAAGCAGTGTATTAGTAGCACATTTACATACTTATTGTTTGTTCACCTTTATTTAGCTAAAGTGGTTACCTGAGACAGAGTCTTATAATAATAGTAATAGCATTTAGACTTATATACTGCCTCATGGTGCTTTATAGCCCTCTCTAAGTGGTTTACAGAGTCAGCATATTGCCCCCAATAATCTGGCTCCTCATTTTACTGACCTTGGAAGGATGGAAGGCTGAGTCAACCTTGAGCTGGTCAGGATTGAACTGCTGGCAGTCGGCAGAGTTAGCTTTCAGAGTTATCCTGCAATACTGCATTCTAACCACTGCGCCACCACGGTTCACGTCTTATTCTGCTTAATGGTAGGACCAGCTCTAGACATGAGTAACAACTACCTTGACACTTGGAAATGGACAACGTACATCTTGTCGGTGAGAGAGGCAGAATATGCATTTAACAAACAAAATATTTATCTATGTTACTAGAACAATAAATTACCCCAACCCCCCCTACTTATTTCTACCTATGCATTTATCCTTCCCTCTTTGCTGCTGAACCTTCTCCCACTGTCACTTTTCATCCAGAGACTATCCAAACAACTCTCTACCTTCCTCTATTAGGGTAGAAGAGATCTGCTGGGTAGAAGAGATTCAAGGTGCTGGTAACAACCTATAAAGCCCTATATGGCTTGGGTCCGGGGTACTTGCAAGAACATCTCCTGCCGTTGATGAACACCAATCACTCCCACAGACGGGGCCTCCTGGGGGTACCGTCAGCTAAACATTGTAGGCTGGTGGCCCCTAGGGGGAGGGCCTTCTCTGTGGGAGCGCCCACCCTCTGGAACCAGTTACCCCTGGAATTGCGCCTGGCCCCTGATCTCCACTCCTTCCGCCGTGACTTTAAAACATGGTTATTTTCACAATCCGGCCTGGACTGACAGGGGATTGGGGTTTTAACTTGGAATGTTTATTTGGCTGTAATTTAATATTTTTTAAAATTGTTTTAATTTTTGTATTGTTCGTTTTTATGTACGCCGCCCTGAGTCCTTCGGGAGAGAGGGCGGCCTATAAGTCCAACTAAACTAAACTAAACTGTCTCCTTTCTAAAAATAACACTCTTGTTAACCAAAATGTTAGCAGGGGGCAGGGGTTCTAAGTTTTGAGCAGTTGCCTGTCAAATTGTGGCAGTTGTCTTAAAAGAGATCTACAGGAAAGCTGGTCCCTACTGGGAAAAGTTGTATTTGTTGCTGGATGCAAAAGGGGAAAAGGGGAAGGCAGTTTCTTAATGGTATCCTTGCTCTCTGCCTCCCCAGATTTTATCATCCCACTGTAGCATCCTAATACTAGGCAGGCTCACCTATACCCACTTGCATCTAGAAATGGCATCACTTTAAGCAGTTCATTCAGACACACCAGTGAGCCTCCCCGACTTTGATGTGGAGAAGACAAGATCACAGCGGTGATCAAGTACATGTTTTGCATGAAGAAGGTCCCAAGTTCAATCAGTCGCATCAGCGTCAACAGGGGGTGGTGACAAAGGGCGCTGTTGCCTGTCCAAATAGACAATATTAATCTAGATGAAGGAAGAGTTTAAAACAGTTGCTTTAAAAAAGGCCAATATTTCTACCACAAAAAAGGAACAGTGTTCTTATGCCTTCGCTATTTCGGAAGATAAATATTTGTGTAGGTGTGGGCTATTTTCTTTCCAGGGTGTGTTTGCCCATGAAAGTGTGAATGGATTGCCCGAGAGTGACATGTGCTTGATGCATAGCCATAGGCCACAACAAGTAAAGCGAAGAACAATGGGAAAGTGTTTACAAATGCCATTTAGTAGCATTAAACTTACGTTTGTAATCTCAGCCTGAGTAGCAGAACAAAGGATGGGAAGAAGAAGGGAGTGAGTCAGCATACCAGAGGCAGCCATACCTGCAATAAGACACTCTTTGAAAAGGCTTGCTGAAGAGGAGATGGCCACTGTGATGGTGGCGGCAGTGGGCAGTTCCTGTCCCATGAAAAGCTACGTCTGAACAAAGCATAGCTGGAAAGGAAGAGGGACCAAGAGATATTAACAGATAATCAGAGTTGGAAGGGACCTTGTAGGTCATCTAGTCCAACCCCCCACCTAAGCGGGACACCATTTCTGAAAAATGGCAGACCAATCTCTTCTTGAAAGTCTCAAGTGATGGCGCTCCCACAACTTCCGAGGGCAACTTCTGTTCCATTGGTTGATTGTTCTCACTGTCAGAAAGTTTCTCCTTATTTCCAGGTTAAATCTTTCCTTGTTCAGTTTCCATCCATTATTCCTTTTTTAAAAAAAATTACATTTATATCCCGCCCTTCTCCAAAGACTCAGGGCGGCTTACAATTTTTGGGATACAACCCAATGCACTCAGCAATAGCCTTCATTCCATTGTATATGCCTGCTTATTACTAAGCGGCATTTTTACAAAGTCAGCTTATTGCCCTCAACAATCTTGGGTCCTCAGTTTACCTCCCCTGAGAGGATGGAAGGCTGAGTCAACCTTGAGCCTGGTGGGATTCGAGCCTACAGTAATTGCAGGCAGCTGGAACTTAAGTGCTTGTCTGGCCTACAGGCGCTTTAGAAAATAGCTTGACCCTCTTCCTCCTCTCTGTGGCAGCCCCTCCACCTGGACTTCCAGCATTCTTGCTCCGTGGTACGTTTTGGGCTCCAAACAGGTGACCTTGGTTCAGCAGGCAGGTCAGGGCAAAGATGCAGCCTCCTCCCCTGGCCCCCTGCCTGTATCCCAATGAGTCAGGAGGGAGGGGCCAAGAGAGAACAGCAGCCCTGGAGCAACAGAAGCTCCCAAAGGTTCCCCAATGCTAAGGGAGAGAGAGTGGGGGGGGAGCTGGTGCTTTTTTTGTCCCCGGGAAAAGTGGTAACGAAGGGAGAGAGAAAAAATGCTTTCGAAAATATTCATCTAGAACAGGGCCCCACGGCTAGAGATTCCAGCTGAATGAGCTGGACCTGGAGACATGAGTGATGCGCCAGAAAAGCCAAACAAAAGGCTCAGGCATGTACGTGCACACACTGAAACACAAAGACGTACGCAGGCAGGAGCAGACAGAAACAGGCACTCCATCTCCGCCAGGCAAAAGCCTGCAAGCCTGCATTGCAGGGTCAGTCAGACAAGGGAAACACGGGCTTTTGCTTGCTGAAAGTGGCCATTTGGGGCTGTCCTTTCAGGGCTTCCCCAAGCCACTCTTCAGCATGAGGCCTTCATAAAAGGGCAGAAGTTCCCTAAGGGGTAGCAGCCCTGAAAGACTAACCAGAGCACAACCCTCAAAATTTCATCCCGTTCCTGTTTCTATCAGCCACAGCATTTATTAAAAGTACAGATTCTCAGTCATCCAGGTCCTGGTTGCCCCAGAGGTGCTTTTTCAGGAGGCAACTGGACTTCCTTGTTTTTCCTTCTGAAGGCCCTCTAAACCAGGGGTCGCCAACCTTTTGGACCTCAGGGACCACCAAACTCATAATTTTAAATCCCGCGGACCACTAATATGAATTTTGACTGATGAATTCGGTCCCATATTCCAGAGCTGCAGTAGTCACAGGACTGGCCCTTTGGTCATCCTGGACCAGCTGCTGCTCCAGTCCATGGCAGGCCGGTGCACCTGGGTGGAGGAGCAGCTGCTCCAGGATGACCAAAGGGCCAGTCCTGTGACTACTGCAGCTCTGGAATATGGGACCGACTTTCCCACCAACGTCAGCCAGCCATCCTGCGGTGGATTTGCCTCCCCTGCCGTTGGTCTTACCTTCCAGTTCCAGCTCACGTGGCTCTACTCAAGGTAGGTTTGCGCTCAGCCGAAGGGTGGGGGCCAGCGGGTGGGCGGGCCATGTGGGCGGCACAGCCTCGTGTTCCCTCAGAGCCTGGATTAATTGCTTCCGGGGGAGTGCTTTAGGGGGGACATTTTTTCGCAGACCACCAAAATTTTCTCATGGACCACCAGTGGTCCCTGGCCCACCAGTTGGCAACCACTGCTCTAAAAGGATGCAAATGATCAGCGGTCTGCAAGGAGTATGAATCCTTCCATTCCCCACCTTCCAGTCAGAGCTGAAGAAGTGTCTTGGATCAGAAGCGAAACATCTTCAAAAGAAAAAACAAGGAAGTCCAGTTGCCCACTGATGAAAAAAGCACCTTTGGGACACTTGGAACATTTATTGTTCAGTCACTAAGTTGTGTCCAACTCTTCATGACCCCATGGACCATAGCACACCGGCTCCCCCTGTCCTCCCCTGCCTCCCCGTGTTTGCCCAAATTTAGCCACAGCATAGTCCACAAGGATATGATGGGGTCAGCTACAAGCAGGGGTGGGATCCAACAGGGTTAACTACCGGTTCGGTGATTTACGATGTGCTTCCCTGCAGGCTGCGTGTGTGTGTAAATCTTCATCAGCTTGCTGCCTGGACAGCTGAACAGCACTGCGTTCAGGGAAGCAGTGTTTGAAAAATCACTTTTTTCCTGCTTTTTCAACCACAGCTGTGCCTCGCATGGCAACTGAGGTTGAAAAAGCAGGAAATAAAGGTCAGGTAAGAGCCCAGGCGGCCAGGTGGGCAAAAACAGCAGCAGACACAGAACCGGTTCTATGTCTGCTGCTGTTCAGAGCTACTGGTTCTACAGAGCCAGACAGAACCGGTAGAATCCCACCCCTGGCTGCAAGCTAGGTGCAATGGAGATTATAGTGGGGACCACTTGATTTGGGCCGCCATTTATAAAAGTAGAAGTGCTATTGTCATTTCACTAGGTTTCCCATGGTTAGGACGCTGGGTTGGAGGTTTAATGAGTCCACGTTCAAGACTTGAGGGCTGCTATGGGGTGGGGTAAACTCCCTTTGCTCCAGCTTCTCCCAGGGACATGAAAGGAGCCCCCAACTGGGCATCCCCCGGGCAGTGGTGATGTCATCAGATAATCCCTCCAACCCAGAAGTACCTCATTACCCCCCATTCCCCTATCACAGTGCGATGTGATCATTTCATGTCTTCAGAATTCCACGCTGTTCAAGAACTCTGGTGAAAGAGTTCTGCCTCACTTAATGGGCCAATAATATTAACCTCCTCCACCATCATCAGATTGTTCGGTGCTTCTGTATCCACCTTCATAGAACAGAAAACTGGAACAGGACAAAACGGATCTTCTGTGATTCATAGATCAAAGGGTGAACTTTCCTTGTTTTTTAGATTTCACAGAGGTTGGCAGAAGGTTAAAAAAAAGGCAGAATGCAGAGAACGGGCAAGTGCATCCTTGTGCTAGAATGTCAACAAGTTAACAAGAAAAAATTAGTAGCTGGGAAAAGAAGAGAGAGGGATTGAAATACCTTTAGCCTAAACTATCAGCTTCATATTTTTATTTTATTTTATATTGGGATTTCTATGCCGCCCTGTCTCGAAGGACTCAGGGTGGCTCACAACAATAATAACATACAATACAAATATTAAAAAGCCAATTAAACAACATGCCAATATAATAATTAACATTAACAAACCAGCACTAAAAACCTCACCCCCTCCATCAGTCCAGGTCAGCAAGCCAAAAAAGCCATGTTTTCAGGCTACGACGGAAAGATTGAAAGTCAGGAGCCACCTGAAGCTCCAGGGGCAACTGATTCCACAGGGTGGGCGCTCCCACAGAAAAGGCCCTACCCCTAGGGGTCGCCAGCCAACACTGTCTGGCCGATGGCACCCCAAGGAGGCCCTGTCTGTGTGAGTGCACGGGACATTGGGAAGTCATTGCTGGCAGCAGAGGTTCCTGCAAATACCCCAGTCCTAAGCCATGTAGGGTGAGTACCAGCACTAAGTACTAAGTCATATAGGTGAGTACCAGCACCTTGAATCTCACCCGGAGGGCAACCGGCAACCAATGCAGCTCACGCAGGAGGGGTGTAACATGGGAGTATTGAGATACTCCCATCACAACCCGCGCAGCCGCATTCTGCACCAGTTGAAGCCTCCAAGTGGTCCTCAAGAGCAGCCCCATGTAGAGAGCATATGACCTATCTACTGATTCCATTGTATTATCATACTATATCTACTAATAAGGAAAGGAGACTCCATTATCTTGTGGCCATCTAATAAGAACAAGATCATTTTCTGTCACTTGCTGAAGAAACCTGGGGAAGATATTTTGGACTCCCCATTGGTCTCAAAACTGCACAACAAGAAGGAAGATTTTTAGAAACGTAGACTGAAGCTTTTTTGTTTTAGTGTTGTTGTTTTTTAATTACATTTATATGCGCCTTCTCTCAAGACTCAGGGCGGCTTACAATTTTTGGGATACAACCCAGTGTGCTCAGCAATAGCCTTCATTCCATTGTATATGCCTGCTTATTACTAAGCGGCATTTTACAAGTCAGCTAATTGCCCCCAACAATCTTGGGTCCTCAATTTACCTACCCCGAGAGGATGGAAGGCTGAGTCAACCTTGAGCCTGGTGGGATTCGAGCCTGCAGCAGTTGCAGGCAGCTGGAACTTAAGTGCAGGCAATTAACAGCCTGAGCCACCAAGGCCCAGTGGTGAGCTACTACCAAAAAAAAAAAAGGTGTTGGCCAAGGGGAGTAGGAGAGGGGCAAATTCCATGCTTTCGATAAAAAGACGGCTATAGATTTTGCACTCACATCTCTTCTGGGTTCCTAAAATTAATTAATTAATTAATTAATTAATTAATTAATTATTGATTTGATTTGTCAATCACTTACAAGATAATAAGTATAAGGATAAACATAGTTGTGAATACATGAAATGGATACATATAAGAGAAATAAAAAGAAACAATAGGACAGGGACGGTAGGCACATTGGTGTGCTTATGCACGCCCCCTACAGACCTCTTAGGAAAGGGATGAGGTCAATAGCAGACAGTCTAAGGTTAAAGTTTTTGGGGTTTGGGGAAGAAACCACAGAGTCAGGTAGAGTGTTCCAGACATTGACCACTCTGTTGCTGAAGTCGTATTTCCTGCAATCAAGTTTGGTGCCGTTTACCTTGAATTTGTATCTGTTGTATGCTCTTGTATTGTTATGGTTGAAGCTGAAGTATTCATTGACAGGTAGGACATTGCAATGTATGATTTTAATACATGAATGTTTGTGACACCCACCCTGCCTCTCAAATAACACTGTCAGATCACAGTTGGGCAGGACTCCTGCTGTCAGTTGGGGCTCACACAGTGCCTGGATAGGCTGTCAGTCAGTGATTTGGATATATTGTACTGAGACAGACAAACCCTCATCTCTCTCTGATCACCATCAGCCTGCCCAGTTCTTTCATCTTCACCCTATGATACAACCAACATTGTTCTAGATAGACTCCAGAATGTATTTAAAACAGTTTAAAGTTCTCCAGAATCAAAGCAGTTCCTTCTATGCAACACTCAGGGCAGGATTTAACTTCTTCCTCTCTGGAGGCTTATCTGCCCTAATATATCCCCATGGATCTCTAATTCCACTGCCCAAATCAGAATTCATCACCTTGGCCTATCCTGCTTCTTTTTGAAGTCACTTCTGTCACCTGGTTGTTCATCAAGGTAATGGACAACAGAGTCTAAGAAACTTTGCACACCTGAAGCTGCCCTTGGACAGAATCAGATGGTGGGAAGACAGCAAAGGAAAAAGTTATGCCTGTTTCATTCACAGACTGGGCTGAATAATAAGCAATGTTATGGATGGGGAAAAAAAGGTTGCCAGGAGGCATTTGGGTCACAGTAAGAGTCAAATGAAAAAACAAAAAATAAGACCTTTTGGCAGATGGCAATGACAGATGCAGGAAGAACTAACTGACAATCTAAGACTTTAAATCATGGGCTAGGGATGAGATGGGCCAACTTTGTGAGAAGTGGGGGTTGTCAGGATGTTATGGTGATGTGCTAAACTGCAAGTGGGAACAGGTTAAAGAGGCCCCAGGAGGGTAGTTTGCCTTGGAAAGCAATCTTAGAAAGAGTGACTGAATACCAGAAGAAGAAATATATCAGAAAACTAAGTGCAAAATCACTTACGGAGCAGGCCATTACAAGGAGGGAGGTGTGTGCCCTAACAGAGAAACTGCTTCCACAGATCACCTCAAGGGCAGCCAAGTGGAGAAAATCCAGAACATGGTGAAATGCTTCAGGAGGATCTCCAGCTAAAAGATGTTTGTTGCAAGGCATCATTTGTCCAGAAGTGAAAAAGAAGGTGTAGCACACAGGTTGTCATGGCCACCCTGGATCAACACCAGGACCTACCATAATGGCCCAGTGCAGGAGCCCAGAAACACCCACCCTTGGAAGTGAGCTGTAGCTCATGCATTTAAGAACATCTGTTTTGTCTGAAACCCTGATTCTGCCAACTGGCTTGGGGCACCAAGGAGGGCATCCCATTTTTGGGGTGATGAGTAGACTAGTAGACGATCCCATCTCCACTCCAACTACATATTGGTTCTTTTGGTTTGGTTTAATATTAATTTTACTCTTTCAACTTTTAATGCCCTATGTTTTTTGTAATTATTTTGTTATTTATGGTATTGGAAGCCACTACCAATGCAAAGAAAATTAAAACCAGTCCCTTTCACTTCCTTTGAGCAAAATCTAAGCAAAGGACACAATCTATTTCTAAATGCCTTTGAATTGACCTAGATCAGGGTGCCAAACTGGCAGCCCACGGACCGGATGCATCACTCGCAGGCCACACCCACCCCAGCTCTGCGAATGGGAGAAACACTGAAACGTCATGTGACAGCAACGTGAAGCCGTGAGTTTGACACCCATGACCTCAAATGACAGTTCTCAAACCAACATTTTCAGTGATGGTTCCCATAATTCTCTTTTCAAGACATCAGTACCTATCAAGGGCCACACATCTTTTAAACATTATTTAATGGCATTTGATCATCCATTGTTAAAGGGCAGATTTTATTAAAATGTATTCTCATTGATGAAGCTGTTTCAAAGACAGTTAGCACCAGAGGGAAATCAATTTTGCAAGCATGGATGTGACTTTAAACAGTAGGGGTGACATTTTCCTTTGGGGCTGTGGAGTCTAAGGACCTGAGATGACCTTGTCTGTAGACAAGTGGAAATGGATTGTGGGACCCAGCATATTTTTTTGCACCCATCTTTTAAGCAAGAGCTAGTAGAGATAACTAAAGAACCAACTTGGTCTAGTAGTGCTTAAGGCAAGGGTGAACTCAAATCGATGCAAACACTACAAGAACAAGGTATAAAAATGAATTGGTTTTCATATTTGAAAGTACAATCTAGATATGATGAGGATGTTAAGACTGAAGGGATTTATAAAAAGCAAACTGAATTAGATAAAATCTTGATGGGCACGAACGAAAAAATGATTAAAAAACTTTATGGTTATCTATTAGAAGTTAGAATGGAAGAGGAGCAGGTTAAGGAAACAATGATTGCTTGGGGAAAAATTTTGGTTATGGGATAGATTTAGAGAGATGGCAAACACTGTGGGATCAGAATTATAAAATGACAATGTCAACTGCATATAAAGAAAATTTGTATAAGATGTTTTACAGGTGGCACCTATCTCCGAGAAGGATTGCAAGAATGTTCAAGGATAAATCGGATAAGTGTTGGAAATGCCATCAGATACCTGGCTCCTACTACCACATGTGGTGGACTTGCTGATGCTAAAAGATACTGGACTAAAATCCACATGTGGTTGGAAAAAATGACACAACAACATATAGACTTGAAACCTGAGATATTCCTGTTGGGAATTGTACCAGAGACATTTAACAAAGAACTGAAATATCTGATTGTTAATGTATTGACAGCCGCTAGAATTGTATTTGCTAACAACTGGAGAAATGATAAGACACCTACGCAGGAGGAAGTGATTAAGAAGATTTTGGATTGTGCCGAAATGAGTAGATTAACATTTGAAATTAGGGATCAAGAAGAAAAGCAGTTTTATAAGATATGGAATATGTTCTATCAATGGTTAGACAAAAAAGTTTGGTAATGTATTCTTGGGAATATAAAGATAGATAGAACTGTTGAAACAATATAGAGATTATAATATGATAAAGGATTAATAATAATGATTATAGCTTTTCTTTTTTGTAATATTGAGTATGAATAATGAGGGGTAGGCACTGTGATTTGTGACCGACCGACATACTTGAAATTGATATGGATCTATGTGTTGTATGTTTGTTTGTTATGTTTGTGTTTTTGGAAAAATAAAACTTCTTATAAAAAAAAAAAGAATGAGTTGAACTCAGAGGTCAATCTGGCAAAAAGAACTATTATACACAAGCTTTCCATTTAAGAAACAAAGAAGTAATCAGGTTGGATGTTCATCATTGTTCTTTCTACTCTCTTGCCCTCCTACCAATAACTTGGTTCTCTACTCACGTAGCACCTATGTTACTGCAATTACTTTTACAATCCACAAGAGGGTACTCACAGCCCAGGTTGTCCCACCACCTGTTAGTCAGATGTGAACAGGTCCTGAGGCCTGCTGCAGCCTGTCTATTGCCATGTCAACATGCCTTATGCCATCTCCTCAGTTTATTTAGCTGGGTGTCAGATTTTCAGAGCTTTGTACCCTCCTATCTTTCTCTGAATGCCAGGTATTCCGAGGCTGGCAGGGTTTTGCAGATCAGTTTCAAAACTTTGGGATGCATGTTATCCTCAGATCTTTCTGTGACAAAAAAATGGATATACAGCAAACTGACTTGCTAATCAAACAGTGTAACTATTACCAAACTATTTATTCATTGTTCCCAGTTGAACTGAGTGAATAAAATGAAAACAAAAAAACCCCACAGTTGTCAGAGATTGAGAGCTAGAACTATACCCTTTGCCCACATCTTTTAATTCCCTTCAACTGTGAGAGTATTTTCAGAAAAAAACGTATTAGGAGAATAACAACTTCGTCTCACCCACTTGTAAGATCATGACTAGAGATGTCTATTGGCTTATTTTTACACATTCATAAAGCAGTGTGGGAAGGCAGAAAAAGTTTGGCTGAAAAGGGGTATATAGTAGTTGTCTGCAGTTAATCACCTCCATAGTGTTCAAGAATGTGGATATTTTGCATATGAATTAATACTATCACTGGTGCTAATCGTCCCCTTGAGATGCCCCACAACCAGTTCCAGTTATCTTTATTCTATCCAAGCACCTGGGGGAAAAATAGATGTTGATGGTCTTCCGATAGGCTAAAAGGGTGAGAGTGGGGTGTCTGTTGAATTGCCTGAGGAAGGATTTTCTATAACAGAGCAGGTTCTGACCAGTTCTGGAGAACCAGTAGCGGAAATTTTGAGTAGTTTGGAGAACTGGCAAATACCGCTTCTGGCTGGCCCCGCCCCCATCTATTCTCTGCTTCCTGAGTCCCAGCTGATCGGCTGGGTCTTCTTTGTTGCCCTGCACAGGAGAAGGGAGCTGGAAAGCAGGTTAGTGGGGTGGGGAGAGAATGGGGATTTTGCAGTATCCTTCCCAAGCCACACTCACCAAGCCATGCCATGCCCACTAAGCCATGCCCACAGAACCGGTAGTAAAAAACTTTTTTTAATCCCACCACTGTAACAGAGGTCCCCAACCCCCAGGTTGTGGCCTATTTGGAACTGCGCCAGGCGAATGGTGGGCCGACACACACATTTGTGCAGGCTCACTCACGTAAGCTCCCTGGTTCCCCTCTCCCCTCCCAGCCACAAAGGTTAGGAATCGCTGTTCTATAAGGCAGGGGCAGTCATGGAAAAGGCATGCTTGTGAGACCATTAACTGGAAGGTTTCAGGGAAGGGGCTTGGAGCATGCTTACCCTATCTGATCTGGTAGGATGGGCAGATACCCTCATGGAGAGGCGGTCCCTCAAATAACTTGGTGCTATGCCATGTAGGACTTTAAACGCGATAGCTAGTATCTTGAACTGCACCTGGAAGGAAGCTGGCAGCCAGTGCAGCTCACACAAGAGAGCTGTAGCATGGGGGCAAATTAGGAACATTCAGTGTCGTTGTTGTGGTTCGCTGAGGTCTTAGAGAGAGAGGACTCAGATGAGGGGCCTGTGTGTGAGGCATGGATGGGGCCAGGACCATCAGGGAGTGGAATGCTGCCTTCGGAGATTGTGGTGGCTGGCAGCAGTGATGAAGAGGTCCCCGAGGAGCCTGTGCCCAGTGCGTGTGCATGCAGGGCTGCTTGAAGGAAAGAGCAGCTGCAGCAGCATAGGTGACTCAGGAGTAAGGCTGCAAGGTAATGGCCCCTGCCTTAAGAGATAAAAGCCAGCTGAGAAACTGGAGTTCTTTGCAGGAAGCAAAGGAGTTTTTGCACTCAAGCCTTGTGGACGTTTGGAGTATCTTGGTTGCTGTTTGGAGACTTTTTGTGTTTGAATTATTTCTTAGTAATTTTATCTAGTGTTCTTGGCAGCCTTGCACCACCTTGGCAAGGCTTGTTCTTGTCAGAGATGATTAACTTGAAACAGCCTTTTAACTGTGAAGGAACAGAATTCGTAAAAGGTTTTTCTGTTACCTCTGTTTCGTGTTTGTTTCCTTGGAACAAGGTTTGGGTCAGAACGGTTGTATGTGCCGCTGCATTCTGGATCAGTCACAGCTTCTGAGAGGTCTTCAAGGGAAGCCCCATATAAAGCACAATTTATTTCTTCACTCGCCTTCAAACATCTTCCAGTCTGAGGCAACAAAGACTATTTTATTCACCGTAATAGCTAATAAAGGCTCTGTGTGGGAAAGGCAAGCTCAGAAGAACAGTGCAGCTAGAGACTCGGATCAGGAAGAAGCTTCACCACCATGACTAGGCCTATCGTTTACCTTCATTATTGTCAGGACTATCCCAAAATCTGGAGTCCTATATTGATCGGTCTTCTCTCTACCTGCCTGCTTTCATCCAGAAGAGGCAAAGTGCAGTTGGGGGTCACCAATGGAGAGCTTGCCACATATCCATGCTTCACACAGCTGCTGCTGTTTAAACTAGCTTTGTAAGGCACATTCAGTATTGGCAATAGCCAGCCTGCGCTCAGGAGGAAACCTGTATTTAGGCAGCCACAAAATGGCAGCAGAGAGGGCCTCGGCAGGGTCATACGCCTATGATTACAAGGAAAGCACCAGGCAAGGCTGTTTCTTTCCACCCTCCCCTCCGCTCCCTCCTTCAACTCTCCTCCTGAAAGCAAATGACTCCAGAATTATATTTTTATTTGTCATAGGATATGTTTGGGAAAATTAAGCATGATAATTTCAAAGTTCCAGGGAACAGATTGATTGGAGACCACAGATAGAAAGGCTACAAACATTCCTCCAGTTTTGGCCTGGTAATATCATCCAAGAGGTCATAACCTTGCCTCTAGTCTACTTCAATAGAGTTTTGTGAGGACCCACCCTGGAGGGCAGTTCGGTAACATAAACTGGTACAAAACATCACAGATTGAGATGGGAGCACAGATTAATAAAATTGTGTGTCATGGTTGTTCCAGAATGAGCCTCGAATTCTTGTCAACATCCAGGCTTAATCTGTCAAGTTCTAAAATGTAGAACTGTAATTTACATTATTTATACTTTAAAAATGTGCATAAGCTGGTCAGTTTTATTGACGAAGCCAAAGCACTTGTGTTGATCCAATTGAGAGTGCAGGTTATCAAGCTGACCTGGAATTATTTTTTATCAATTTCTTACTAAAATATACAAATGTGGTTGCTGCCAACAACAAACCTGGGAGCCAAGTTGAGGTCTTCGATAACTATTTAGTATCTAGTATTAGCACCATTTTAGCACCCCCTTTTTTCTGTTAAAGCATAAAATATTTCAGATGCAATTTGTTCCGTAGACTCTTCAGTTGAAAATAGCAGGATTAATTTCTTTGTAAACAAGATACAGTGGTTTGCATTGTGAAGTTGTAAACCTCAACCTGTTTGCCTGAGGGTACACTGAATATAGCAAGATCCTTTTTGGAGTAAACCCCAATGATAGCTTTGCTAAATCTTCTCTTTTTTCTAAAGAATTGTGCTTTTATGTTATCTCATATCAGCGGGAAGCAACCTGTTAATCAGTGCATCCAGATAAGAAACATAGACCCTTAGGGCTATGCAAAGTATAGTTCAAATGCTCTGAGGCTTGTTCAGCCCTGGATATTTTTTTAAAAACAATAGAGAATTTTTATTTAGGTAACTTCCCAAGACGTGTATTGACTTTACATTGTCAGAGTACTCCAATTCTCTGCTACCTTTTTTTTTGAAAAAAGTTTTATTATTTTAGACAGACATAGACAGAAAAAACATATGATATGCCAGTAGGTTAAAGCTCCTTGTACATCTTTTCCATTCTCATCTATTAATTATTTTTATATATTCTCACATACAAAATATTCCATATTTTTAGATTAATTTATCTTATAACACTTCATATTATCATCCCAGAACCATTCCCAGCAAACAAATGCATACAGACAAAAACAAAAAACAAAAAACAAAAAATTCTTTTTTTCAGAACAGTGTGTTACCAGACTCTCCCTTCTCCATTCAATTCTCTGCTACCTTAAAGCAGTAGGACTGGCAGAGATGAGCGCGTAAATTCCAAAAATAAAATTCCTCATAGTTCGATGCAGCAAAACTAGAATAACTCTTGATGCAATGACAAATTCATATTTGAATTCCAAATGTATTTTATAGTACCAAAGAGGAGTACCCAAAAGGATTTTAGGAATTATGGATCAACAAGCAAACACATTATGTAATAGCATTGATGTTGAGGAGAGGCAAGTAATAAAAGGAAAGGTTGTTTGTCGTATTAATCTTATTAATAAATTAATCTTATTTGTTTTGTTTCATAGTGGAAAAATGGGATTGAAATGGAATGTAAAGATCAAACCAATGACAATAGGTGTAACGAACAACCTTAGATTTGACAATGAAGATACAGAAGTGATGGGCAGCGTCTGTCTTTTAGGATGAGTTATCAATAATGACGGACCAAGTGGTGAAGAAGTATGCCACAGACTAGCATCCATGAATGCTGTGGAAAAGATATTCAGATACTATGATGTGTTCTCCTTACGAAGATGAGAATAGCATAAGCATTAGTCATCTTTGTGACACTTTATGGAAGCAAAACTTTAAAAAAGCAGGACAAAAAGACAATTGACATTTTTGAACTTTGACATTGGAGAAGACTTCTGAGAAGAAGCCATACAAATGGATCATCAAACAAATCAGCTCCAGAGTTCTCACTCCAGGCACAAATGACCAGACTCAAATGACCTTACTTTGGAGACATGACATGAAGACTTAGCTCTCTAGAGAAGGCACAAATGTTGGGAGAGAGGGAAAGAAAGAAAAGAAGAGGACAGCCAGCTGCAATGTGGATGGACTCAGTTATAGTGTCAGTAGAAGACCTGAAAGACTAGGCTAGGAAGAGATCATCATAAATAAAATCTATCTATAATTTGGCAGTTTGAAGTTGACTCCCAGAATTCCCCAGCCAGCACAGCATTCTGGGAGTTGAAGTCCACACATCTTCAAACTACCAAGGTTGAAAAACATTGATCTATATATGATCCCTAACAGTCAGCCCTGACTTGATGAACACTGAATGAATGGATGAGTCAATTTGTTCTGTTTATATCCTGCCTTTGCCCCAAGAGCTGAAGGTGGCATTCTTAAAACATCCTCCTCTAATTTTCGACTCAAATGAGCAACAAGAGGTGGGGTTAAGAAACATGTTCAAAGCAATCAAGGACTGACCTTCTTTATCTTAATTGCAGGCAGTCCTCATTTAGTGATGCCAATTGGCACCAGTAACTCAATTGTTAAGTGAAGCAGTAGCTAAGTGAAACCACAACTTATGATCTTACTTCAGGTTTCTTTTGCTTTATGGACTTGCAAAAGTCGTAAGTGCAAGGATTGATCATAACATTTTTTTCATTGCCATTGTAACTGAGAATGGTTGCTAAACAAGGCAGTCACCAAGCAAGTACTACTTTTACTTTATCTCACCGCTTAAGGAATATTATACAACGCTTTTTATTTGAGATAAAGAATTGATAAAAGCATGTTGAAGTGCTGTACTGAAAACCTTTGGGGAGGGGAGTATTCAACATAGAAACAGTACAGGCAAAATAACTTCATATTAAATTAACTTTTCTGGTTTCTTTTGTGGAATGTCTGGAATACAGGGCTAGGTGGTAAAATAGTTTCGCGTAGTGCATGTGCTGAAGGCTGCGGCCTAAAGACATGGTTATTTGAACAAGCCAGGCTGGACTGAGGGACTTTTTTTAGCTTTTTAAATGTTAGTGTCTTTTGGGTTTTAGATAATTTGTTTGGCTTGAATTGGGGTTTAATAATTTTTAAAATAATTTTAATCTTTTGTATTGTGTGTTTTTTATGATGTGAGCCACCCTGAGTCTTTCGGGAGATAGGGCAGCAAACAAGTACAAACAAACAAAAACAAACAAACAAACAAATAGTCTACTTTGTCATCCTGATTTTATCCAATGTTTGCTGCTGTTGATCCAATAGTACCTGCAATGCTAAAAGAGAATTAATTATATCTGCTTGCCTATCATTTTTGTTTTGTTTTATCTTTTGGTGGAGCTGCTGACTGAAGTAAAACGTAATTGCTATGTACATGAAGAGAAACACATAAGATACCATGTTAATTGCAGGCTTGGGGAAGGTGGTTGCAAGACACTGATGGCACCAGAGCTGGAGGGCAAGAGAAGAGAGGCAAGAGTGGTGTAAGTCTAGCCAAGGCAGGGGAAGACAGCCACGACAGGGCCTGCAGGAACAGAGGCCAAGTTCCTACTCACTGCCCACTCTTTGTCCTTTCCAAACCAAATCAACAGGTATAGAAGAGGAGGAAAATTCCATCCCATTCTGCTAAGCAGAAAAATGCTTATGAGGCTATCATTCCCTTTCTGGAAGTAGTCACATTATTACACTTGGTCAATACAAAGTACAGAATAACAGGCTTGGTAGGGACCTTAGTGGTCTCTTAGTCCAAACCTTTGTTCAAGCAGGAGACACTATACGATTCTGAACAAATGGCTAACCAATTTCATCTTAAAAACCTCCAAGGTACCTGCAACCTCTGAAGACCAGCCATTCCTCTGATTACATTCAGGGGTGGGCTTCAAAAAGTTTAGCAACGGGTTCTCTGCCCAGTTGATGGGAGGGCATGGCCTACTCAGCCTCCTGCACCACAGCAGGGGGGGTGTTTTTGCCCCCCTAGGCTCTGGAGGCTTTCCTTGAGCCTCTGGGAGGGTGAAAACAGCTGCCCCGGGCTCTGGAGGCTCTCTGGAAGCCAAAATGGGACCATTTCTGACCTTATCGAACTTCTGGGAGGCCTGTTTTTCGCCCTCCCCAAGCCTCCATGTGCGCCCTGCACTTACCTGCAACCAAAATGGGCCACGTAGGGATTCCTGGAAGGGGAAGGGTGGGGTGGGCCAGCCAGGAGTGGGATTAGCTAGGGGCTCTCCCAAACCCCTGCGAACCCACAGCAGCCCACCCCTGATTACATCCCACTGTTGTCATTGTCAGGAAATTTCTCTCCAGCTCTAGGCTGGATCTCTCCTTGATAAGTTTGCATCTGTTGCTTCCTGTCCTGCCTTCAAGTCCTTTGGGGAATAAGCCAACCCCCTCCTCTCCATGGCAGCCCTTCAAGTGTTAGAAGATTGCTATCATGTCACCCCACAGTCCTTTTCTTTGTTGCACTAGACATATCAGTTCAACTGATAGACTAGACATATCAGTTCGTCATGTGGTTTAGCCTCTTGTCCTCTAATCACCTTTGTTCTTTTCCTCTGCACTCTTTGTAGAGTCTATAACTCTGGACATAACTGAGCCCCTTTGATAGTGCCATTTCATGACATATATTTGAGGATAACAGTGCCTTTCCCATGTCGTTCTCTGATGGAGTAAAGGTTACATCATAGCAAGGCTTCCTGTTCTGTTGGACCTGGCTTTAACAGTAGTGCTTGATTATTTAATAAAATTATGTGGCTGAGCTGTGATCTCACCACATTTCATTTTCTGATTATGATCAGATAGATGTACAATTCACTTCTTGATTATATTTTTCATCTGCAATGAGTTTTAGCTTAGGTGACCTGTGGCCTCTTGAATTATTTTGGAGAGTGGGCTGTGGAAAAAAACAAGAGTGAATCATCTCTCATATGCTCATCAGCAGAGGGGACATTGTTTGGTTTTACTGGATGTTGGGGAAAGAAGAAGTAAGATCTGTACCGGGCATAAACAATGACCTTGAAGGACAGTAGGAAGGCCCATTACCAAGACAAGTGTGGTTTGGGGCCATTCTAAGACTCGAATTTAAGAAAATGCTTCAGACAAGCCCTTCCCCGTTTTTTACGAAGTTAAAGAGAAGGACGGTGGAAGCACATCAGAGACGCACAGTTCTGTTACGATAGCTATTCTAATGAAAACAGTTTTAGACCAGTAGGGCATTGGTTTCTTAATCTGGTCTGTTTTATAGGACTGACACAATATTTTTCTTCTTACAAAAATTTCTCCAGCTAATCAGTTGCATTTTTAGTATATCAAGTTGCAGGGCAATTTATTTGTTTCATTATTTCTCAGATTTATATCCTCCTGGAATTGTAAATCAATCAATCAAGGAGTCCTTGGTGGTCTAGGAGTTTGCTTGTTTTCTTGCAGAACGCATCCATGAACACCAACTGGCAGTCAGAAGGCATGATGAAAATTCTTTAATTTCACAACATACAGACAGATTTAACCATAGTTTCAGTTGGGAAAATGTCACAATCCTAGACTAGGCCAAATCCAAAAATGTCAGGGAATTTCTAGCAGCCTGGAAGTCTGACCAATCAGCCATCAATAGACACACAGACATTAACAATGTCTGTAGATTATGCAAAAGAGACAATCAACCAGCCCCAAGAGAAAAAGACTCCAGCATCTCTCTACCAATAATCAGTATTGTTGACCCTGGAAGCTATCAGGATGAGAAGAAGAATCAATGCCACCCATAAGAATAGAGGAAAGCATTTGGAATTTCCAGAGAATAAGATTCTTAGTTCTGCATCCAGAGGCACATACTAATCTCATTTAATTAAAAGCAACTGCTGTTGCTTTCCATAATGGGACTTACACCAATTAAGCACACTTAAGATAGCAGTTCTACTTAGTTTACAATGTTGTTCAGATAACTTATAAGGCAAGTATATATTAAGGAACACTCATTGCCATTACAATGAGGAAGATTCCACATGAAGCTCTGGAGATCAAGGAACTGTCTGACGTAACAGTCTACCAACAATTCACAACTATAACTGCCAGAAGATGTTAAAAGGAGGACTGGTAAAAAGATCCAGGGAGAAAGAGAAAAAGGCAAAGGTGTGCACACACGTGTGTGGATACACACACACACACACACAGCTGCTAAGGTTGGGTTCCACACAGCTAACCTCATGCTTCTCATCTTTCTTGGACCCAGCATCATTTTTTTGCACCCATTTTTAAGCAAGGGCTAGTAACTAAAGAAATTGCCTTGGGTAACAAAAAAAATGAGGGTGCCAAAATGCTGAATTTAAAACATCTGAAAAGCTGCAAAGAAAAACAATATATATGAGGAGTCAATATTTACAGCGCTAACAAAAAAAAAGAACAAGAAACAATTCATTCGGTTCCAAGTAAAGCAAACTATATTGGCAGGAAGGATGTTATGGATTTGCCTTCTATAATAGGAGACAATTGACCATCTATCAAAAGATAGTTCAATGTAAGGAATCCTGCCAGTAGGGCAGGAGGCTAAATAGCATGGGCCAACTCTCCATGATCTCCCCTCCATTTCCAGTGTTCCTAGAACCCTTTTAATCACAAATGTTTAAAAATCGTGAGTCAGGTTCCTTCCATCAAACCACTGTTTTTATTTCCCAGATCTCTGGAGACAGTATTAAACCAACTTTCACCACGCTCACTGCCACTGCCTTGAAACATAGATAATGCAATTGGAGGCAACCACTGTATTCCCCAACTGATCAGTAGGAGGCTGTAAAACTGGGTCTAGGACAACTCAATGCGGCCAACTTCCTGTGGCCAGCTAACTATGGAACAACTCACCATGGACAACATGGGACAACTTGCCACAGGATAAGCATTACACTAACATCAAATAAATGGTGGAAAAGAATCATTAAAGAAAGGATGCAAAAGGAGGGCCAAAATGAAATGTGAATGGCAACAATTAAGATAAATTTTAATTACTTTAAATATTTAAATTGAATTGTTGAATTGTGCAACAGCAAGTTATCCCATGGTGAGTTGGCCATGTGAGTTGTCCTGCTGAGAGTTGTCTGTGGCAAGTTGGCTACAGCCAGTTAACCGTAACAAGTTGTCCCATTCCATGTAAGACCAAATCCAACCAATGCCTCTATGCTTGGGTATGACACTAAAAACATCCAGGCATTTGCAATGAAAAGAGCTTCAAAACCACCAAGACACCATTTCCTTGCTCAGTTTATTATAGTGTCACATCAGAGAAATGATATTATGAAGTTAGAGCCATTTAACTTTTGAGGGCAAAGCCAGGGGTGGGATTGTACCGGTTCTGTCCACTTCTGTAGAACCGGTTGCTCTGAAAAGCAGCAAACAGAGAGCATACATAGAACCGGTTCTATGTCTGCTGCTGTTTTGGCCCACCCACCTGCCCGGGCTCTTACCTAACCTTTATTTCCTGCTTTTTCAACCGCAGCTGCTTTGTGCGACACAGCTGTGGTTGAAAAAGCAAGAAAAAAGGGCTTTTCCAACCACTGCGCACTTGCACGCAGCACTGCTCAGCTGTCCGGGCAGCTCAGCAGATCGTAAATTGCACTCGCGCGACTCACGTGGCTCACGCATGCACGCGCGACGCAGAGTGACAGAACCGGTAGTTATACTGGTCAGATCCCATCCCTGGGCAAAGCTCAGAAATGGAAGATAGTGTGAGGCAAGAGCATCTACCAATGAGAAAAATGCCATTTTAATCTCCAGAGAGTTCCAGGGTTTCTGCTGGAACGTTGATTTCCTATGGTGTATCAGCTGAACTAGAATTAAATCATATAGCACCATACAGCTATGGAGTCATTCCTGGGAAAGTGCAAACCCTACATAGGGAGTTGCTTCATCCCCTTGTGCAAGCAACCCAATGGAAATCTTGAGCAGAAGGATGGATGCAGCAGGTTACCGGACCTTAGGTCTCAAAAGGACACAGTTACATACAGTAATTCCCAGCTCCAAACAGTGGTGCTGCTGGCACATCCTTGGGAATGGCTCAGAACTGCCAGCCCTCATGCTGGAAGTGTGCTCTTCCTCAGCCAGCTGAGATGAAAGCTCGTGGTCACAGCCCTTTTCGGTAACAACCACCCCCAGTCTTAAGCCCTGAAATTAGAGCTTTCTTTGAGCCCTTTCTTTGAGGGTGATGCCATCGAGAAGATAGCAGAGCAGTGTTTGTATACACAGGTTTGACTCGCTCCCCTACCCCACCCTATCCCCACAGTCTATGCAGCAGTAATTACAGAGCTATGGCTGTTGAAGTTTGGTTGTTTGCAACCTGGCTAGACATGGCATTGTCCTGGGCATCTGGTCTTACCCAAGCAGCAGCTGGGAATGTGCTGATTCATCAGACCAAAGCTCACCTCAGCTCCCCAAACCAAATGAGAGCCTGCTTCATTGGGACTGATCAATGGCCAGATCAAGCCAGCATCTTGCACTAGTCTTAGTAGGCCTACAATCTTCCACGGGTAGTAGTGGGGAGACAATGGCTACAGCTACAAGACCCTGTTCCTTCCGTTCAATCCCTCTCAACTGTCAAAGTCTGATTTATAGCGCAGCTTGTTCTTTTTCAATGAACAGATTCAGAATCTCTAGCATATCTCTCTACCTTGACAGCTGCATGCTGAACAAATATTATCTTCGCAAGCTCCATGGTGCTCATTGTTACTGCACCCCATGGGTAAATGTCTATGAAGGTTCTCCATCATCTAGACGACCATTGTCCCAAAGGTGCTTTTAAAAAGGTAACTGGATTTTCTTGGTTTTTTTTTTTTCCACTGAAAATGTTTCACTTCTCATCCAAGAAGCTTCTTTAGCCTCTTCAAAACATTTTCAAGGGGAAAAAAAAAACCAAGGAAATTCAGTTGCCTTTCGAAAAGCACCTTTGGGGTACCCCATGGGTGTGCTATAAGGGACACGGTGGCTCAGTGGCTAAGACGCTGAGCTTGTCGATCGAAAGGTCGTCGGCAGTTCAGCGGTTTGAATCCCTGGTGCCGCGTAACGGAGTGAGTACCCATTGCTTGTCCCAGCTTCTGCCAATCTAGCAGTTCGAAAGCATGTAAAAATGCAAGTAGAAAAAATAGGGACCACCTTTGGTGGAAAGGTAACAGCGTTCCATGCGCCTTTGGCGTTTAGTCATGCCAGCCACATGACCAAGGAGACGTCTTTGGACAGCGCTGGTTCTTTGGTTTTGTAACCAAGATGAGCACCCTAGAACCAGGAACGACTGGCACGAATGTGCGAGGGGAACTCTTACCTTTACCTTTATGGGTGTGCTATGGGGCACGGGAAACAAGCATGACCTCAGCAGAAGTCATGGTGCTCCTATCAAGGAAGGAATACAACATCAGATGATGGAGTCAAACATATTTCATGTCAGGATCTGCAGTCCACAAGAATCACCATGACAATTCAACACACCTAGATGTATCTTACCTAGCTCTGTCCCAGCATCCATTCTAAAGAATTAGAAGAACAGGCAATCAGTATTTTAATTCTGTGTTGTAACAATTGTCTCTTATGCTCACCTTGGATTGTGCCGTCTCAGTTTGACTTCAATCTCTACATCACTACTGTAGCTTCATTTTCTAGTATGATTTTGGGGAGGGGGCATGGATAGAGGATAGTCATCTGTAACTGAGACATAGACTAATTTGTAATGGTTTACTTAATGCCTTCTGGTTGTAGGGATAAACAGGGGAAAGGTGGGTAGATGGTTTGTTCCAGCAAGAAACTTTTGTCTTAATCAAAGCAAAAATGTATTCGTGTTTGCATAACTATTATGATTGCATCAGTATTGAAGAGGTGCTGTGCATCAGTGACTATGCATTCATGATCTGTAAGATTAATACATATTGATTTATTGTGTATGGGATAGAAAAATAATATTGCAATGGACCCTGCCCTGATACATTGGATTTAGACTTCTCCTTAGCTAAACTCACATTTTTCTGCTCCTTGCCCCAGTTCTTAAAAGAATTGCTTTTTCAAATTAATTCTTGATCCCCACTATTGAAGCCTCAGATACTAACTAGATCCAATTAAATGTGTTATGTATGCAGGTTTGAATGTCATTGGTTTAGTTTGAACTGTTCTTGTAAAATGTCAGAAATGATTGGTTTAAAAAGTGCGGGAAAATCCTGCACTCTGATTGGCTGGCAACTGCGGCTGCTGGCTATAAGTAGCAGCCGCAGCCCAGCCAAATCGGGTCTGTTATGAGCTGTAGTCACTAATAAACTCTTCACTGAAGCACTCCGCATCTGACTCTTCATGCAAACTTAACACTGGCGACAAAGGTGGGATCCTTCCTGAAGAGAAGACGATGCGGAAAACAAGCTGAGAGAGATGGCTGCGCTGAACACCCCCAGCCCGTTCGATCCGACGGCAGAAGACTGGGACTCGTATGCAGATCGTTTCCAAATGTATTTGGAGGGAAACGATCTCGCTGACATTTCCGAGAAGCGGAAGAGGGCGGTCTTTCTCACGCACTGCGGTCCGGCAGTTTTTAAGATGGCGAAGGCATTGGCGGGAGCTGCAGACGTGAAGGTAATGGAATGGGCTGATTTAGAAAAGCTTTTAAGAGCCCATTACGCCCCACAAGTATCATGCCTCATTAAGAGACACGAGTTTTACTGTCGGGATCAAGGGGAAAGCGAAAACATTAACAACTTTGTGGCAAGTTTAAGAGACATTGGGGGTGCATGCAAGTTTAACAACTTGGAAGAGGCCATGCACGATCGATTTGTTCTAGGCCTCAAAGACAAGGTGCTTCAGAGCAAATTATTATTAAAACCTAAGATCACGTTGAAGGAAGCTATAGAAGAGGCCTCCTCAGCAGAAGCCACCAAGTCCTCAGCAGCAGCCATGAAGAAAATTAACAAGGCCTCAAGCCATCCTGATGTGGAAAAGTCCACAACAACTCATTGCGAGCAAATAGATTCTGAGTCAGACTGTAGTGAGGTGGAGGAAGGAATTTATAGACTCAGAATGGAGAGGAAAAAGAAAGACCTGGGAAGAAAGAGGCAAGATTTTTACTGCAGAGGTTGTGGGGAAGCCACCCCTGCACTGAATGCAAGTTTCTTGATACCATCTGCCTCCGTTGTGAAAAAGAGGTCACCTAGCAAGAGTCTGCAAATCATCCAGAACTCCACCCCACAGAAGAAAGTTTCCTGACAAAGAATTCAAGCCTAACAACTTCAGTGAAAAATGGGGCAACACAGAAGCAAATGGGAAGAATGAAACTCATCAAACAGTCACCATTGGTCATTCTTCACCCTTAAGAAGCAGAAAAGTACATGTGAAGGTACTAATTGAAGGAAGGCCTTGCCAAATGGAAGTGGACTCAGGCTCCTATTTATCTATGGTGTCATGGGACACTATTCACAGACTACTCCCAAACATTCAGAAGAAACATTTCCAGAAGCAAGCACTGACTCTTAAAGACTACCAAGGGAACAAGATTCCAGTAGTTGGAACAAGAGAATTCAATGTGAAGTTCAAAGGCCACACCAAACGTTTGCCCCTGACCATCGTGGACAAGGATCGCCCAAGCTTGCTGGGACTTGAGTGGTTCAATCCATTAGGCATCGAGCTGACTGGCATCAATCATGTGAGCAACACTGAATGGGAGGAGGCCTTGAAGTCTGAGTTTCCAGAGGTCTTCAGTGACGGATTGGGCAAGTATATGGGGACCCCTATCACTTTCAACCTAGATCCCAAGGTGCCCCCAATTCATTTAAAGCCCAGAAGGGTCCTATTTGCCTTAAAGGAAAAAATTGATGCACAATTAGATAAACTAATAGCTCAAGGAGTTTTAGAGCCCACTGACCACTCCAGATGGGAGACACCCATAGTCACACCAGTCAAGACTGATGGGTCAGTAAGAATCTGTAGAGACTATAAGGGGACATTGAACCATGCGCTTCAACAGAGCGCATATCCAGTTCCAGTGGTGCATCATTTATTACATTCACTTGGCAGGGATACAGTCTTTGCCAGATTGGATCTGGCCCAGGCATATCAACAACTAGCAGTTGATGATACCACTGCAGATGCCCAAACCATTGTGACTCATAGAGGTGCCTTCAAATGTAAAAGGTTACAGTTTGGAGTAAGCGTGGCACCAGGCATCTTCCAAAGCCTTATGGAAAGGATGCTCCAAGGACTGCCAGGGGTAGTGCCTTACTTTGATGATGTGTTAATCTCTGCTGAAAATGACACTCAATTACAAGAGAGACTCAGAGAAGTCCTTACCAGATTCAAGAAAGCGGGGTTAAAAGTCAAGGAAAAAAATGCACTCTTAGAACTGACAAAGTTGAGTTCTTGGGCTACATGATTGACAAGCATGGCATCCACCCTACAGATGCCAAGGTTCAAGCAATCAAAGAAGCCCCTAGACCAAAATGCAAAACAGATTTGCAAGCCTTCCTTGGACTTATTAACTTTTAACACATGTTCCTACCTCAGAAGGCAACCATTGCAGAACCATTACACAGACTACTGGACAAAACATCTGCTTGGGTCTGGGGCAGGAAGGAACAATCAGCATTTAACAATATTAAAAGACTAATCAGGTCTGATGCTGTACTGATACAGTTCTCTGAGAATTTGCCTGTTGTACTGACTTGTGATGCATCCCCTTTTGGAGTGGGGGGGGAGTTGAGCCACAGGCTTCCCAGTGGGAGGGAAGCCCCTATTGCATTTTACTCTCACACTTTGACCAAAGCAGAGAGGAATTACAGCCAATTGGACAAGGAAGCCTTGGCAATTGTTGCAGCTGTCAAGAAATTCCATGAGTATCTATATGGGAGAACATTTACCATTGTCACAGATCACAAACCTTTGTTAGGCATTGTGGCAGGAGACAAACCTATACCCACTATCCTGTCACCAAGAATGCTGAGGTGGACTGAATTTCTTGCTGCTTATTCATACAAACTCATCCACAAGCCTGGCAAAGACATTGGCCTTGCTGATGCCTTGAGTCGCTGCCCACTTCCATTTCACACTGAGGACGTTGAACTGAGGCACACCTTTTCCTAGAAACTGTTGCCAAGCTTCCAGTACACACTGCTGAAATTGCCAGAGAGACTGCCAAAGACACTTTATTGGCTCCTGTTATAGGCTGGATTAAGAAAGGTTGGCCTTTTCAAGATCTACCTCACCTTGCCCAACCTTTTAAATCCAGGCAAACTGAATTATCTGTATTAAGAGGATGTATTTTGTGGGGTAACAGGGTGGTTATTCCTGCAAAACTGCAAAAAGAGGTTTTGGAAATGTTACATGAGGGTCATCCTGGTATTGTAAGGATGAAGGGATTGGCCAGGAGTTATGTATGGTGGCCAGGTATTGACAAAATGGTTGAAAACTGGGTTGCATCTTGTCCCAACTGTCAGGTAGTCAGGCCTGCCCCACCCCTCGCCCCCACACAGGAATGGGAATGTCCTAGGGGCCCATGGTCTAGGATTCACATTGATTTCGCTGACCCTACCAGAGGGCACACCTTCCTTATTATAGTAGATGCATATTCCAAATGGCTAGAGGTCATCCCTATGGCATCCACCACAACTGATGCTGTCATCAAGCAGTTTAAAAAGCTTTTTGTAACCCACGGGTTACCTGATGTTCTTGTCTCTGACAATGGCCCTCAATTTACATCCAACCTTTTTGAATCCTATCTAGCACAACAGGGTATCAGACATGCCCTGACTGCCCCTGGGCACCCTTCGCTAACGGCAGGGCTGAATGGTGTTACGTTTTACCAAGGAAAAGCTTCAGCAATTGGGTCCTGGGGACATCACTGAGAAAGTTGAAAAACTTCTTAGTGTTCAGCCCATCACTCCTAACTCATCAACTAACTTATCCCCAGCAGAGTTGTTGATGGGTAGGAAACTTAGGTCTCCCCTTGACCGCCTTCATCCCACTTACGCACCCAACGCACCACTTGATTCCACTAGCAAAGTTCGCACGTTCAGTGTGGGTGATTCTGTTTATGCTAAGAACCTTATGGGTGAACCTTCATGGATTCCTGCTGAAATAACTCAAACCACAGGCCCCATTCTTACAGGGTGCAAACAGAGGATGGTGTCCTCTGGAGCAGGCACATTGATCAGCTTAGATCCAGATTACTTCAGGAACATCGCAATTGTTCCTCTCTAGTTCCCATACCTAATGCCTTTTCTAGGGGGAAAGGGAGGAGCATGAGGATAATCAGCAAGCAAGAATCAACCCCATGTGTAACGAGCCATTGACAGGAACCATCCCAAAACCTGTCACAATGCCAAAATCCATCCTTACAAGTGGAAGAGTGCACATCACTACCTGACTTGGTGCTGACATTGGGTTGGAGATGGGTTGGGAGGAGAGACCAGATTGTAACAATCAAACAGGGTCTTCTTTCACTGGAAGCCAGTAGGGAAATGTCAGCAGACACATTTCCTCTCTCACTGGGTGAGAATTTAAAACTTCTGAACCACGAAGTCTCCTACGTAGAGCCTATTTAAAAGAATACATTAGATAGGTTGGGGTTTGGTATGGACTGAACCTAGTGGGGAGGGGTGTTATATATGCAGGTTTGAATGTCATTGGTTTAGTTTGAACTGTTCTTGTAAAATGTCAGAAATGATTGGTTTAAAAAGTGCGGGAAAACCCTGCACTCTGATTGGCTGGCAACTGCGGCTGCTGGCTATAAGTAGCAGCCGCAGCCCAGCCAAATCGGTCTGTTATGAGCTGTAGTCACTAATAAACTCTTCACTGAAGCACTCCGCATCTGACTCTTCATGCAAACTTAACAAAATGTGTGTGTGTGTGTGTGTGTGTGTGTGTATTAATCCTAACACAATCCTGATGTTAAAGATGCATTATAACCCCTATTCAGCAGATTGGGATAAGATCTTCTAGAGATAATATTAATGGCTCCACTTGCTCCACTTCAGTGCTAGGTCTAGCACTCAAACTGCTATGATTGCAGCTACTAAACCTCTGGTACATAGCATACTATTGGAAACAGCAGTGCAATAACTCAGACATTTTGAAAATAGATTTCACAGAATGCCAAGATAGAAATTGCAGCAGAGCAGATAGATTCACATAACACACAGTTATCTGATGAAAAATAAGAGCTATATTCTATCATGAGCATTTAAAACTTAATAAGTGCTCTTCAGACTTACAGTTTGTTAATAAGACTTTACCTGGAAATTTACTCTAATTGCAAAGTTGGAAGCCAGATGGGAAGGCTTCTCAAACTACAGGTGGACAAGCTGAGATCACGTCCTCATTTGAAAGAATGTTTGTAGTGTATAAGGTAAAGCACTTAAGCTTATACCTGCTTGCAAGGAAAAGGGTCACAGGCTCAATCCTAATAGCACCAATTAGGACTCATAAAGTCTTTTTTCTCCCTGAAAACCTGAAGAACCACTGTAGGTCAGGGCAGACATTACTGAACTAAAAGGACTAATGGCACAATTTGATCTTAGGCGACTTTTAAGCTTTTTTTTGGAGCTGTAAGATGTAATTTTACATTTTTTTGCAACTGTAAAGTAACACCATAAAGATCAGGATCTCATTTTAGAAAAACAAGAGATGTAGAAGATATTTTCCATTCCTGGATCTCCAAAATTTTTTTTTTAAATTCATTTTATATCCGCCCTTCTTGGGAGACTCAAGTGGCGCTTTAATCCCAAAGCACAACCCAATGCACTCAGCAATAGCCTTCCTTCATTGTATATGCCTGCTTGTTACTAAGCGGCATTTTACAAAGTCAGCTATGTAACAATCATGGGTCCTCAGTTTCCACTACCCTGAGAGGATGGAAGGCTGAGTCAACCTTGAGCCTGGTGATTGAGCCTGCATGCAGGCAGCTGGAACTAAGTGCTAAGCGTTAACGTAGCCTGTACCTCCAAATTTCCAGGTTCTTAGAGAAAACAAGCTCAGTAGGTTCTGGAAGAAAAAAAATGCCATAGAATGGGATAAGGGAAGCGGATCCCAAAAGCTAAAGAAGAAGCAACTGTATTATATTAAAAAAAAAAAAAGAAGAAACATGATACCTGGGCCCTCATTAAATGGGAACTGAAATAAATGGATGCTGACTAGCAATAGCAATAGCACTGAGACTTACATACTGCTTCACAGTGCTTTACAGCTCTCTTTAAGCGTTTACAGAGTCAGCATATTGCCTCCAACAATCTGGGTCCTCATTTTACCAACCATGAAAGGATGGAAGGCTGAGTCAACTTTGAGCCAGTTAAGGTTGAACTGCTGGCAGTTGGCATATCAGCCTGCAATACTCCATTTTTACCACTATGCCATCACGTTTCTTTCACCACCACTAGTTGGTGAAATGTGCTCCTATCAGAAGCACTTCCAAGGCATGAAATCCACTTATCAATATCCCCTCCTGCTAATACATGTTGTGATAATAAATGATCCTGCAAAAAGAACTACGATCCTATGCCCAACCAGTCCGAAAATCTTGGAAAGACGTTCCGCCTCTTGAGTCTTATGTTATTCTCATCCACTCCAGACCATTATGGAGGACGTTGCAACAATTACTGGGTATCTGAAGGGTGTTGAAGGCAGGGATTTGATTTCTGGGATCTTGGACTGAATTATCTATATGATTGGAATATTGCATCTAGTTTTGTCACCATGATACAAAACAGATGTCTAGAAAGAGTTTGGAGAAGAGCAACAAAGATGATTTAAGGGACTGAAGGATAAAACATATGATAAACCAGAGGTCTCCAGCCAGGGTGGGCTTCAAAATTTTTAGCAACGGGTTCTCTTCCCAGTTGCTGGGTGGGCATGGCCATGGTGGGCGTGGCCTAGTAGGCCTCCTGCACCACCAGGCGGCAGAGGTTGCCCTTCCTGGGCTCTGAGGCTTTCTCAAGCCTCTGGGAGGGCAAAATGGCCTCCCGGGCTCTGGAGCCTCTTGGGCCCATTTCCGCTTCCCTGAACTTCGGGAGGCCCATTTTTCACCCTCCCCAAGCCTCTGCACGCGCCCTGCACTCACCTGCATCCAAAACTCCTGGGGACTCCTGGGAGGGGAGGGGCTGAATGGGTGGGGCCAGCCAGGAGTGGGAAATGCGGGTTCTCTGAACTGCACAGAATCTTAGCTAGGGGCTCTCCCAAACCTCCGAACCCCCAGCAGCCTACCCCTGTCCCCTGCTCCTGGGCTATGGCCCACTACCATGCTGTGACCTTTTGGAATCGGGTGAGAGGCAGGCTGGCACAGGCAACTGCACAGCTCCACTTGTGTGAGTGGTGGACGACATGCACACAAGTGTGTAGCTGCACTCACATAAGCGGCGAGCCAATCGTGTGCATAGCTCCACTTCGTGCAAGCTGCAGGCTGGTGCATGCCAGCCTGTCACTTGCATCGTGAACTGGTGTGCATGCGCGTGCTCTGGCCTACCACTTGCATGGCCTAGTTTCCCTCTCTTCCCAATGATTGCAGGAACTGGATATGTCTAGTTTAATGAAAAGAAGAACTATGGGTAACATGGTCACAGTCTATCAATATCTAAGGGCTGCCGCAAAAGAAGGGTTAACCTATTTTCCAAAGCACCTGAAGACGGACAAGAAGCAATGATGGAAACTAATCAAATGGTGAACCAACCTAGAACTAGAGAGATATTTCCTGACAATGAGAACAATTAATCGGTGGAAAATCCTGCCTCCAGAAGTTGTGGGTGCTTCAGGGTTTTTAAAGAAGCAATTGGACAGCCATTTGTCCAGAATGGCATAGAATCTCCTTATTCTGTCCTGTACAAAGACAGATAAATAAACTCCACAAAGCTTCCATACAAAGTCTTTTTTATTGGTTCTGCTTTGGATGTAATTGAAAGGGATTGCCTAATATCCTAATTCAGCACAGATTGCTTGAATGTCATCCCTTTCTTTCAGGATAATAGCTGACTTTGGTTTCTCTCAGAATGTCAGTATTAGTTGGGATAGGAGACCACTAGGGAATCCCAAGTGTGCAGACTAGACAGGGAAATCAATAAAACTCAGGAGGAAGTCAAAGGAAATGGATTGATTATATGTGTGCTATGAAGTTGGTTGTTGATTCCTAGCCACTACATAGATATATATTTTCCCCTGAATAAAGAACAGATATTGTTGCCAAGGAAGCAACATGCTTGCGTGATAAAGTAACCAGCCCTTGGAAAGACTCTACTGAGGGTCTTCAAACTTGTAAGTTAAAGACTTTAGGACTTCAACTCCCAGAATTCTGAGCTAACATGACTGGCAGAGGAATTCTGGGAGTTGAAGTCCACAAGTCTTAAAGCCTCAAGTTTGAAGACCAGTGCTCTACTGAATGGAATGGAATAAGGTGCTATGAAACTGGGGGTGGGGGAGCAGCCTCCCCAAATCCACCCATCCACAAACACTGAACATTGCTTTTACTAATACAGTCCAATCCTTGGGTTGTAATTAAAGTGCAGCTGGAAAGCCCCAGCACCCAAGAACTGGGAAGAGGGGGCTCAAGCAGACCACAAGCAGCTGCAGGCACCCACATGAGAGCCTGGATTAGAGAGACAGGCCTCACCTGGCCTCACCTGGCCCATTGATCTCCTTCATGCTGATCAGCAGAGCAGGCTCAGGCAGCAGCTTTGGACACCCTGCCTTCTCAGACCTCATTTCCATGGCAATCAGTTGCAAACAGTGCATCTGCTGCTCTGTCAGGCTTACCCAAAGCTCTAGAAAGTTTGAATTGCAAGCCAATTTCCAGGCAGGTGGCTGGTACCAGATCCTAGGCCTGAAGTTGAAGCGGTGTGAAAGGGTCTTCACAGGGGAGGGGAATATCTTCCAGCAGCCTCTAGATCAGGGGTGTCAACCTGGCAACTTTAAGACCTCTTGGCTTC